>JAPYZR010001330.1:0-31001 GCA_030522945.1 Trichopria nigra | reverse complement strand
ATAGACCTAATTTATTGGCATTAAAAATCATTTTTCAATTCCTAGTTGCAAACAACGTTCATATGTAAGACATTTATATAATAATATTTTACTTTAATTTATTCAGCATTGTTCAAAATTATGTAAACGCTAAATTGTATGTAAGCTTAATAAACCTGTAAGGTTTCATAAGACTAATAAAAAATATTTAGTAAGATAATAAATTCAATGATCGAAAAAAAAAATTACTGAACTCGATCCAACTACCTTCGATGTCACAACTAAGCGTTTATACCACTAAACCACCGACAATTATATCTTATTTTAAAATAAAAATCGTACTTGCGCATTCACTTGAAATTTTAAATTAATTCTTTTCTTATTTATATAATTCTGTGGAATATTTTTGCGTCCAATAGAGGACGAAGAATTGAATTCGGATTCATTCCTTCTTTGCATTAAAAATTCATTATTACTCCAGAAAAATTCGTTCGGAAACATTGGATCGAATTAAAACGAGGTCAGATTTTGGATTAAAAAGGATTTAGAAGTATTCATTGGTATGTAAAATGAATCCATCTTAATCATTCTGAATCCTTCTTACTCCAAATTTTGAACATTCAATCCTTTTTCGTTTACTGGGTTGACCCGAATTTTCGTCAAAATTTAATCGGACGTATATTTAGATTGAATTGTGACAACGCGTCACAATTCTGGTGGGCCTATACTATTACAAATAAATATCGTTGTTTATTTGTGTAATTCGACCGAACTTATTATTGGATCGAACTGAAAAGCGTCTAAATTTTAGGCAAAGTATATTGAAAAGAATTGGTATACAGCTTTCGCGAAATTCTAATCAGACGCATCGGATCGAATTACAACGCGTCCAAACTTAGACAAAGAATTGAAAAAAATTGTTATTGCTCACGTGAAATACTGCCAAACGCATTGAATCGAATTGCATCGCGTCACAATTATGTTGATGACGTATTGAAAAATACAATTCGACTGGACGTATTGGATCGAATTATATGGCGTCAAAATTTTTACCAAGGATTGAAAAGAATTAATGATCGATTTTAAACGTACCCCTGGTAAAAAAGTGGATAGAATCGTATAGAATCGGATTCCAATCCGAATTTTAAAGAAACGGATAGAAATGGATACATTTTTTATACATTTCAATCCCTGGTAAAAAAGTGGATAGAATCGTATAGAATCGGATTCAAATTCTATCCGGATTTAAAAAAACTGATAGAAATGTATAGAAAATGTATCCATTTCTATCCGTTTCTTTAAAATTCGGATAGAATTTGAATCCGATTCTATACGATTCTATCCACTTTTTTACCAGGGAATAAAAAGAATTGTTTCTCTGCTTTTTATAAATTCGTTCGGCCGTGTATTGCGTCGAATTAAAATTATATTATAGTTAAAACGAGACAATTTCATTTTCGAATTAATTAGAATTAAATGTGGAAGTCTCTTATATTCTATTCTCAAATGCCGTATATTGTATCGTATTAACGAAATTGAAACGAATTATATAGAATTACAAAAAATTGATTGCAATTCGAAAATGGACATATTCCGCGTATTTTGAAATTTTTTTTTTTCAATATACTTTCTCGTTTGTTGGGATCCCCTATATATCAATAGTATTTTACATATATATTGATAATATATATATATAAGAATAAGAAAAATGAATATATACACATTATAGATAATATATATACAACTATAATAAAAATATCCTGGTGAAAAAATTTAGGTGAAATTGTATATGATTTACTGTATGTTTTGAAACATTTTTATTAAAAATTCAATAAAATCAATCGACTAATGCGATATTGTCCAAAGGCGGGACATCCAAAAAACATGAAACTTACAGAAAAATACCAAAAAATTTAAAAATGATTGAAAAAAACTTAAAAAATAATTGAAAGCAAATTTAAATAATAAAAAACGAATTTTTCACCACTTTTTCAGTATTCAAAAAAATCTAAACAATTTTCAAAAAAATCCCACGGAAGTTTTTACAGAATTTTATAAAATCATGAAGTTACTTTAATGACCACTCTGTACATAGGGGTTATATATATATATAAGTATAAATTATTATGTATATATATATATACATATTATTATTATTTATATATATAAATTAATTATATATATTACAAGTAAATGTAGATGCACAATCACAATTCGATATATATATATATGTAACTATTTATTATAAATTTTCCGTTTAAAGATATATTAGAAAAATATGTATTTGTGAAATTCCGTAGTTTAAAGATTTTGTTGGTAAATTTGACTACAATATTTAATCGGGCGGAAGTTGAGAATATAGTGCCATCTTTAGTGGTAGCGCAGCACCTTGCTCCACTCGCTCCGCTCGTACGACCCACGCTGTCCCGCCCGGCCAGTTTTCGGGCATCCAACATGGCTGGTAGAGGTGGTTATGATGATTCAAGGCAAGTATTTATATTGTTTTAGAGTGCACATATTGTTTTCCTCACCGATTCAAACTCTTCTTGACATTGTAATAATTATAAGCCATTTCCCGCGAATCGCGACCTCCGCAAACTTAGCGCGAATTTAAGGTTAAGTCAAAGTTTGTCTCTCAGCGCCCTGAGCGCGGCGCAGCACCACTTTGCGTGCAAACCGGATCATGCGGCTTTATTTTTCTTTCGATTCATCGTACTTACGGTGCCTATCATGTTGTTGATAGTTCTTCGAAATTTGGATGTTGACATTAGGACGAATTTTCACTCCATAATTTACAAACGAATGTCAGACTTCCTGCAGCTGTGCACTTTGACTTTCTGTTACTTCCTGGAGTCGAGTGCCGATTTTCCACCTTGAAATTACGAGATGTGGATTATTGCTTATAAAATCTTTATTCTTGTAGAGAGTATTCTGGAGGTGGAGGTCGCAGTGGGAGAAAACCATTGCCAGTAGCACCACCATATACAGCATACGTTGGAAACCTTCCTGATGGCATTGTCCAAGGTGACATCGACAAAATTTTTACTAATCGACAAGTGAAGAGCATTCGACTGGTAAAAGATCGAGAGAGTGATAAGTAAGATATACATACTTTTTTGTAATGCATAGTTCTTTTTATTCTTTTACTTTTATATTAAATTGAATATTCTTTACCACCAATGTTTTTTTGATCAGGTTTAAAGGATTTTGCTATGTTGAATTCGAAAACTTAAATGACCTTGAAGAGGCATTAGAATTAAATGGTAAAGTAAATATTGAAGGGAACATAATAAAAGTTGATGTTGCCGAAGGCAAACGAAATGAAAGAGGAGGAGGATTTGATAGAAGAGGACGTGGAGCAGGCATGGGTGGTGGAGGCAGTAACTTCAGATCAAGAGATGGGGGCAGATACGATGATTACGGTACTTATAGTTATTGTTGGATACATGAAAACTAAACTCATCTAATTTTGTTCTTTTTATACTTATGAATTTTCTTGAATTCAGGAAGTGGAGGAGGTTTTAGTGATAGAAGACAAGGTGGCAGTAATTTTGGAGGTGATGTGAGAGGGAATCGAGGAAATTATGGACATCATGAAGAATCCGGTAGCACCTGGTACAACAGATCAGCCGCTGGTCCTGGAGGTGGTGGAAGTGGTCCCGGAGGTAGAGGCCCTAGTTCCTATGGCAACAGGCAACGAGGTGGACCTGATAGAAAGTTCCAGGACGAACCATATACGAAAGAGGCAGCACCAGGTTTGTTGAATTTATGTTTATGTTATGTTTATAGTTATGTTTAAAGTAGATAGTTTTGATCTCTCTTTGAATTCGTAGAATTTAATGGCTTTTTTATGTTTATTGCGTGATTTACAAAAATAGACACAAAGGAAAGAAAACGTCTCGTTCTACAACCCAGGACAGTAACAGCACCTGTTAATGCTCTTGCTCCATCGGCAATGTCGAGTTCCATCTACGGCGGTGCCAAGCCTCGTGACGAGAAGCTAGATAGCGACGTGGCAGCAAAGTAAATTCGCATCGTCATCTGTTCGTTTCATCGTTTTCACCAGCACGGGGCACGTCTCCTTTGACAGTAAACCCAATGGAAATCATTATTGTAAGGGTCCTTCCAACTTCCTGGTAGTTATCGCAGGCGGAATCTCCCCGAGAGCGCACGGATTCATCATTGTGAATTTCTATATCCAATTACAATTGCTGAGTAATACGCAGAACAATTTTACACGGGAAATCCTGTCGGAGAGAAACAAATATATAAACAAAGTCGAGAACAATATTAAGAGCGCGATAAAAAATAAAAAGAAAAAAAAAACGAAAAACTGAGTAGGAGTAAAGAAATTTTTTATTCCAATTTGTTACTATGTGTTCTTCGCGATGCGTCGACCTTGCATAAGATTAGGGAAAAAGCTGATCCTTTAGAAGAAAAACACTAAAAAAATAGAAAAATGAAAGATAAAAAATAGAAAAATATGTACACAAAGATTTCTGGTCATTCACGAAAATGCATGTTCGAGTCTTGAGTAATATTTATGTGAATAATTGAAGACTATGAGACGAATTCCTGCTCGTAATTCGTCCCGACGCCGAAGCCGTTTTATGTTGGATTTGTCTTTACTTACATAGTGAACTTGAGAAGAATTCGTGTACAAATTATGAAAAGTAACAAATGTTAGATCGATGCAATCATTGCAAACGGATCCGCCTGTATCGATACGAGCAACGCGCTTCGTCTCGTGGAGAGGACGGATCGCGTCTTCTAGACACTTCTACGGCGCTCATTTTAGAGTACAAAAAGAAGCTAGTGATCATTCTTCCCTTCGTCAGATTTTTTTTTTTTTTATGTTTCTTTATTAAAGTCTCTCGTCTGCAGCAAGCATTCTCTTTTTACGAAAGAAACCGACAAAACACGGAAAACCGAGGAGCGAGGGTAGCGACAAACGCGATCGCGACCGGGAAACTGTGCGGGATAATGCAATCGTTGCTACGAGTGCACGAAGTAAATTGAAAATGTAGTGCAACGAGATTGATGAAATAAGTAAACGAATGGATTCCGTAATGAGTGGCTACCGTTTGACTGACGATGTTAACGTTAATCAACGAACGGAAATAAAATGATAAATAATAAAATGGAGCAGCTCGATTAATGTTATGTAAAGCTATGCTTGTATGATACCATTTCGTGAATAAAGTAGTTGTTTGCCTCGTATCCGTGTAATGTGTCGTGAGGAATTAACAGAAAGCTAGAAGGACAATTTATGTAATTCGCATTGTGAATATTACCGCTATAATGATGTCTTAATGTATTTTGTAAGCTACCCTTTAATATATTGATTCCATCACTCTCGAACGCTTGTATTCCTGATCGTCAGCGTAGATTTTGAATTTCGATTCGTAGTTCAACTTTATCCAAAGACACTGTCAACTGCGAATCGAATCGAATTTGAGTTTATTCGTGGTAATGGAGTTAATAAAATTCGTTAATATACATATTTGACATTTATTTTATGATTTATTATGTTACTCATTTAGATATATTTACTTTCTCTCCACTTCCCCGATCCGTTAAATACATTTCATCGTGTACAATATAATAATTCATCCGTATTTATTGTTTGACTTAACTTAAAAATGTGTTTTATACTATCGTTACGGCCATTTTAAAAATATTTTGAAAATATATAATCTTACGATTAACAGCTTTTACTAATTGTTTTATGTGTTTGAAATTGTCTTTAGTCTGGGCGTAATATATAAAAAAAAAAATTAAATTTCAAAAATATACATAATACTTTAAACGTACAATGGAATTAAAAAATATGCACATTTTGTATGATTGTATTAGAATAAAATGCATTCTTGCTGTTTTTACCTTTGGTTAAATACGTACAATCTTTTTAAAATTTATATAATAATAAGTTTCAATCTAACAATACAGTTTATTATGTTTCATACTACTAATGTATGAAAAGGTCAATAAATACTTATATATATTATAACTTGACAAATAATTAATAATAAATTAAATCGAGTAGTAAACTTTTATCAAAATTTTTAAACCGCAGAGACAAATTGTGTTCAACTTTTATCGACAAATGTTTCCAGAATTATTTTTCACTGATGTAGATTTATATCAAACATTTAAAAAAATTATATACCTATACATATACAAATAGCAATACAAATATCGTATATATACTTATAAATATTTATTTAATATTTCAAATACATATGTATTTCTTAACAATATAATTCAGTACTTCTTAGAAAGAACTCATGTACACGTAATTCCCGGGAAAATGCGTAATACGAATTTTTATATTCGCAAGCGATTCGATTTTGCCACGCCTCTCTGATGCGCGGGCGGCGTCGATCGACTTTTTGCGTATTGTCATCGCGCTTAAAATTCAAAAGGGGTTGACTCACTCCAATTGTTATATAGGGGTTTTTGGGGTGCAATAAAGAACGTTTCGTTTCGTTCGTAGAATTCGTGCCACACCGCGCGATTGCGCATCTGCAAATACACGGCACGCGCGATACGATATTTCCGATATAGCCTTCGCGGCACTTTTGCTTTTGATTGGTTGGCACTTTTAGCGAGAATCATATACGGCCGTGTGATTTCTTTAGTACGCATTTATATATGAAAGAGAAGTGCGGATACGTATATACGAACACAAAAGGACAATAAACCTCGTGTATTGACTCGTCGGTGTGTTAAACGTGTTTACGCGTAGTGGTGTTGTGTTTCTGATGATGCGACAATAACCTAGGTTTCTCGTCTGCAGTGCTCCGCAATTTGTTTTATACGCATATTCGTTTGTCGGCTCGACGACCTGGGTGTCGTCAGTGCAGGAGTAATCAGTGATCGAGGAATTAAACAAGATTATTGAAAATTCATTTCGTATAAAGGCGAGGCTAGTAAAAATAGAAAATGTCCAGCGAAAGTATTAAGTCTGTAAGTTGTGTCTGAAATAATGTGCCGAAAATATCTTGATTCGTTAACCGGGGTAAACATCCGCCCGCTCAATAGCCCTCGTTCCTTTGAGAACAGATATTCTTTATTCCCTCTGCTTCGCTCATTTCGATGATTCAACACTGATTGCTCCATTTCACATATATTGGTTTTATGGCAATTAAGTTATGTTTTTAGCCTCCCTGCCTGTCAATGCTTTGAAATAGTTTTTTTTCTTTATTTTATGTTTATTATCGATCGTAATAAAATTTATTTTAATATCGTTAACTCTGTACTTTGTTCGCAATGTTCATTGTCGGACAAGTTTGAGTGAATTTGCTTGTTTCTGTTTCTATTTCAAATGTTTTCTTTATTTTTGAAAATAAAATGTGAATTCTGTAATATCCATCAATTTTTAAGTCGAAAGCATTGTCTTGATAAATGTTTGATATTAATTTTATTATTGTTGGCAATATTGCTGAGACAGAGGTTTACCATTCGGGGAAAAAAATAGTAAACAATTTTCTCATATTTTGTAAACTTTTGTAAAGGGTCACGAGACTCGTATATTTCTTCAATGAATAAATAAATTAATCTTTTTTCAATAAGAAATTAATAAAAGTGAGAGATTTTAATAAGTAATGGCTTTTTTCTTTAGAAAAGGATTTGTTACAACTTCAGAATAACAAATTTTTAAAAATTAATAGCTAAAATAATTCAAAAGTATTTTAAAAATAATATAGTTTTTTTTTTTTTTTTTTTGTTTATAAATAGTAATATTTTGGAGTTTTTAAAAAAAATTTTTAAAAAATTAAAATTAAAAAAATAAAAAATTTATTAGTGTAAAGTTTTAAAGAATTCTTTTTTGAAGATAATAAGCCACTATTTGTTAAAATCTCTTCATCTTTAAAAATTTCTCATTGAAATAATAAGAAAGAAACTTCAAGTATAAATAAAAGTTGTAAAAAATGTAACTTTCAGAAATTTCAATTTTTTTTCATGTATGGCCATCCTTTATCTCGGGAACATTACCGACACTAACAATAAAATTTCTTACAATCGGCATTAAACATTTATTTAGCAACAGCTGATTGTAACACCTGTACATACTTAAAATATACAAAAATATATTATTTATGTAAATTGCGTATTTCTATAATAAAATTATTTAATTTTTATAAGTTTCATTAATATCTAACAAGTTGATCCTACTAATAATCATAATTTTTTGTATGTATTAAGACTTTTTTTAATTATTTTATCTTAAAATATAATACTTGTAGTTAAATTAATTAAAACGTATATTTATACTAATTGTCTCATACTAAACTATTCTACCATTTTTAGTTTACTTTTTGTCAAAATAATAATATATAAGCGGTTGTTTCAGTTTGCAGCTTTAGAAACACCAGGGTATGTAGGCTTTGCAAATTTGCCAAATCAAGTTCACCGAAAGTCTGTAAAAAAAGGATTCGAGTTTACACTTATGGTGGTAGGAGAATCAGGTCTTGGCAAGTCCACGTTAGTCAACAGTTTATTTCTCACGGATTTATATCCAGAACGAGTAATTCCAGATGCCATTGGTAACTTACTGTTGTTTTTTAGACTGTAAACTGTAGTTTGTCTTAACTCTATTGCATATCATAGTATTCTTTAAAGAAAACAGTACCATTATTTTGTATGTTACTTCATATATTCAGAGTATTACAATAATATAAAAGGATTACTTTAAGAAATAATTCAAACTTGAAAGAAATATGAAATATTTTTTTTTTTTTTTTTCTATATTTGTTAAAAAAACTATACATTTTAGTAAAAACTTCAACAGCATGCTCATAATATTTTAATTTTGTTTAAAAAGTTAACAAGGACACGCCAGGTAAATTTGGAAGTTTGTATTACAAATTATGTATTTTTAGAAGTTCATATGAGAGTTGTAACAAATATTATTCTGTCGCAGAGAAAACAAATCAGGTAGTGAAATTAGACGCTTCCACGGTTGAAATCGAAGAACGTGGCGTAAAGCTTCGACTTACTGTTGTTGATACACCTGGATATGGTGATGCTATTGATAACACGGACAGCTTTAGAGCCATTATTCAGTACATTGATGATCAGTTTGAGAGGTTTCTCAGAGATGAGAGTGGCCTTAATCGAAGAAACATTGTTGATAACAGAATTCACTGTTGCTTCTATTTCATTTCTCCATTCGGGCATGGGTAAAGTTTTATGCTCATTACTAAAGAAAAGTCTTAAAACCAAAATTTTGTATATGAAATAGCAAAAAATACTTAATAAGAATTTAAATAAGAAATGTAAATAACACAATTCTTTTATTTAAGACATTGTTTTATTGATGTTTTACAGATTAAAACCACTAGACATTGAATTTATGAAACAGTTGCACAATAAAGTGAATATAGTGCCTGTGATTGCAAAAGCCGATGTTCTAACAAAAAAGGAAATGCTGAGATTAAAAAAACGAGTAATGGAAGAAATTGAAGGCAACGGTATCAAGATTTATCCCTTGCCTGACTGTGATAGCGACGAAGACGAAGATTACAAAGAGCAAGTGAGGCAGTTGAAAGAAGCTGTACCATTCGCAGTTTGCGGTGCCAACACGTTACTTGAAGTTAAAGGAAAGAAGGTACGAGGACGACTCTACCCGTGGGGAGTAGTGGAGGTTGAAAATCCAGACCACTGTGATTTTATAAAACTCAGAACAATGCTCATGTAAGTGTCATTTTCTTTTGCAATCTTTCTTAATGAATGTTTTATTAGATTTTTATATCAAATTAGATGACTATAATTTTGTACAATTTCTTCCCTCTAGAACTCACATGCAAGATTTACAAGAAGTAACGCAGGAGGTGCATTATGAAAATTATCGAAGTGAAAGGTTAGCAAAAGGAGCACCTGTACCTCCCAGAAGGCAAAAGTAAGAATATTTAAAATATATTAAACTCAATCTTCCTTTAAGGAAACTATTATAACATTTAAAATTAACATTTTTTCGTTTTTCAGTCTTATTGAAAATGATAAATCTAATATAGTGGAAAAAGATAGAATTTTGCAAGAGAAAGATGCAGAACTAAGACGCATGCAAGAAATGTTAGCAGCGATGCAAGCACAGATGCAACAACAACAGCCATAAAAGTTCTTCCTAGAATGTGCCATAAGTTCCGATAGATTTATATGAAAATCTCTACTATTGGACTATAAGTCTGAAATGCCTAGAGCTAAACGACTAAATGCTACTTGTCATTGTGATTCGCTGTACCTCAGTTTTAATCTCTTGACTTATTGTGTTATTTACAAGGGGCACACTCCGTTCGATTGAGTCACTTTTAAAAAATAGTGAATCGTAGATACATTGGAGGAGAGCATTTGCAATTTTAAATATTTAAGAAGTCCATAATATGTTACTGAACCGTACGGTAAACGGTGAAGCGAGAGATTTTCTCATAATACGTACAACAAAGAACAATTAGATAGTTATAAGACAATCCAACGAATAACAAATGCGAAAATAATTTTATACTGTTAGAGTTGACACAGCTTCAAAGAAAACCAAAACTTCCATTAACTTTTTTCTTTTTAATAATTCTTAAATAGATATTTTTATAAGTTCCGGTAATTCGAAAGAAAGTTGATAAAAACTATTTTATAAAATGACTTTTGTAACAGTCAGGAAATTGCCTACAATTGTGCGCGTATATATATACAAATGAGTATATAAAAGGTATATATATATGTATATATTTATATATACATGTATAAATATATATATTTTTCATATCAAATATGCTTTGTATTCGGAGCAACATTTTTTAGCAATATTTTGCATGTTTTATTTTCTACGCTGAGATTATTTTTCTATTCTGTCAATTCTGTATATGCAATGGAGAGACATGGATTTGTTTATTATTTAAATCGTTTTATAAATTTTTTTAACTATACATATATTACAGTTATACTGAATCTTAGGCATACACACCTGAGCACACTTCTTACTAGTACAGTAAATTACGTCAACGATTTTTTATATCCTTTTTTTACATATCGACAGGTCGCAGCCGTTTTTATCGGCTATGCATATAGTAGTCTATTGCCGTAGAGAACGCTGCAAAACCTGCAGCACCAATCAAGCCTGCTTTTACACCGGCTAAAAAGTGAGGATATTTTATATATAAATGAAATGAGAGATTAAAACATTGTAATAAGATATATTGAAATGGTAATTATAACCTCTCAATCCTATAAGACCTCCAGTTAAACCACCAGCATAAGTTCCATTCTTCCAGTCAGACTTACCTCTGTACTAAAATTTGATACGAATATGATTATTAGCTACATTAAAGCTAAATGCTAATATCTTTTATTCAATTTAAAAAGACTTACCGACTCAATCGCACATTCCACACCTGAGAAAACAAATCCTATTACTGCAAAGTTTTTAGCGTAACTTAACGTTGTCGTTTTCATTTCTCTGAAAACTTCTCGTGCAGTTTGTTGTTTTTCTACTGCAGCTACATTTGGATTAACACTCGACGTAAATAAACCTATCGCTGCTCCTAATCCAAATCCTGAAAACAACAAAAACTAACTTAATTAAAAATTTTAATTATTTAATGAATTACATAAAAAATTCAATTACTCCAAAATTTTAAAAACTTTTTCAATAAACATATTTGAAGTTTCTTTTAGGATCAAAGTACACAAGACACTATACTTTTTTATATTTTTTATTGATTTAGCTGTGATGATATGTTAATTAATATCACTGCTTATGATTTAGAAGTTTCTGCCTATATTTGTATTACTGACAACAGAACAATACCTAAAACACAGGCCATGATGCTTTTAAAAGCACAACTTTCCATGACCATTTCCACTGTTTTTTCCTCATTGGTTTTGATTTGACCTTGTCCTAAGGCTCGTGGAATTATTATATTCTCCCTTAATTTATTTTGGTTCATAAGATAAAGGGCTATTTTATCCAAGTCTGCATCGCTGAAAAACGCACTTCGTTCTTCATTCGCTGCATTCGATGATGGAGGAGGTGGTGGTGATGTTAATGGGCTTTTAAAAAACATGTTAAATGCAGTTCAATTCGTGTTTCCTCCTGTAAGAAGAAACAAAGTTAGAAATATAAATACGAGTCCAATTTAATGATTGTAGTCAGTAATCGTTTTAGTATAACAAACGTAATTTAAGTACATGACAGACATAAAAACTTATGACAAACGCAACAATAAATAATAATAATCAATTTTATTTAAATGTACTAATTGATGTTGAGTTTACTCCAATTTCATTTCACTATTATTGCATATACGTGTGTATTGTAATATAAATATTTATATTGTTAATTAAAAAACACATAACAAATTTGCATACATATATGTGACTTTTGTCATTCATACCCGTATTTTTTAAAAATTTAATAAAATAAATATTATGACAATTATGTATAAATAACATTTTTAAATTTGCCGTAAATCAGACCTCAATATAACCTCAAATACCATCAAAATTTAGGACTTTTAGACGATACATTAGGATTGGTCCGAGAAGGACAATTGATTCGATCTTTCAAATGAAAATATATACATACTTATTTATATCTTTTGCAGACGATTTTACAAAACACGTGCGTTATTCACATTTTATTTACCCGCTAACACAAAACACAAATCAGCTGGCAGATCTTTCGTAATTTTTCGTGTTTCGTTTGGAAAACCGAGAACGGGGGACTCTGATCGCTCTGATCGCTTCGTGATTATGCGCACGCAACCTTCTGTTGATCATATTATGTATACATAAATATGTATATAACACTCGGATGACGGCTCCTTGGTATCTATATATATATACATATATGTATATTTATAAGGTGTCGAGGAGGGATCTGCGGTTGCGGGACATTACACAAGAAGATCATTTACGTATACATATAAGTACATATACAAAATATGTCACGACGACGATGACCTGCAGGTGCACGAGGGCGAACGTCTTCCGTCTTCCCACATAATCACATATATGCCGATCACCGTTCACCGATTCGTCGCATTTGTATACATACTATATATATATATATACATTCGTTAGTTCCGTAATTGTTGGCGCCCTTTTCGTTGTCACAACTCGAGAAAAAATAAGTGTTCTGATCGGTTTGACTTGGACTCAATCGAACTTCGATCCGGAATCCGGAGCCCTAAAACGCTACCTTCTTGAATATGTTGCTGCGATGTAATGAAAGAATTCCATCTGACGCAGAATAGTAATAAGATAAGAGATGGAGGTCTCCAAATCACCGAAAGTGGTCGAGGATGCAGGCGACGGTAATTTTCTAGACTCTTCTTAATTTATTCCTTATTGCAGACCTTTAAGAAATCGTTGCTCTACTTGATATCCTTTTGCCCTTTGTTTTTAGAGGACAATGCAGAAATTACCTCATTGATCAAAACAGTTCCGGTGCTAGACAAGTTCTTCGATTTGCATTGCAAGGTGGGTGAGGGGACGTTTAGTTCTGTATTTCTGGCAACAATGAAGTCAGAATCCAAAAAAAGAAAATTTGCCGTTAAACATTTAGTACCTACTTGTCATCCAGGACGGATTGAGCGGGAATTGCAATGTTTAAAGGAAATAGGGTATGTTTACGTTTTAAATAGTAGAATGATTGAATGTGCGAATAAAACTTTCCATCGAAACAATCTTTTATTTTAATGAATAGAAACTATTTTAACAATATGTTTATATTTAATAAATGATAAATGAAGATGCGACATGTTCTCCTTAGTAAAAATGGTATGCTCTGAACGCTTCATGGATGAATAAATTATCTCAATTCACGTTGTTTGGACACTCAACAAGGTACTCTGAGAACTGTCAAATGAAGTGTGAATTTAGATAAGTCGAGCATCCCATTTTTACCAGTGCTATCATTTAGTAATTAAATAATTAAATATAAACTTAAAATATGTTTACTCAAATTAATAAACTTGTCCAGAATAGGGTTCCAACAAAATTATTTAAGGCAACATATTATTTTTATCTATTCTAAACTGTTTGCTCCATTTTTGAAAGCAAATGTCAAAAAGTTTCATTACGTAATGTGATTGATCGATTTTATTAATTTATTAATTTTATTTTTGATTGACTATTTTCTTAACTAGTGGAAAATTAAAAAAAAAAAATACTAGAATTTAGCGGTCTGGTGTTGAAGTAACAAATTTCAGATGGATCATTTGCATGTTTCTGGAATTATGCACTCAAAAAGAATAACTAGCTCAAACTGGTATAATAAACCTCTTCTGATTGTACTCAAATTAAATATGATAAAGTACTTTAAAGAAGGAATTTAATTGATTTTAATTGAATAATAATTGTACAAAAAGAATTGTTGTTTAAGTTCATTTTCTACAAAAACATTCAAAAAATTAAGTGTGATTGTTTAAAATTTAAATAAAAAAAAGTATTTTTATTTACCATAGAGGTGTTGATCACGTTGTTGGGCTTGAGTTGTGCCTGAGACATGCAGGTTCAGTTCTCTTTATTATGCCATTCATGAGGCATGATAAATTTTCGGCAAGTATTTGTTTTTTACTTTCCATTTTAAAACCTTCTGAATAATGTAATCGACAAATTATATTTTATAGGAATATGTGCAAGATATGGATGTACAAGAGACAAAAGAGTATATGAGAGCTTTATTAACAGCAATTCGTAGAGTTCATAGATTTTATATTATTCATAGAGATATTAAGCCTAGTAATTTCTTGTATGATCGAGGTAATCGTAGGTGAGTTCAAGTTATATACAAGCACTCTTGAATACGAAATAAAATCTTGAAATTTAACAAAACTATTTTTTATACTAGGTATTTATTAGTTGACTTCGGTTTAGCACAGCCGTACTTCCAAGAAATAGTCACTAGTACTAGTCCTAAGCAACAACTGACAGATTCTTCAAAGAGGAAACGATCAGATGAAGTATGACATTTCTCACTTTTAATCATAGTGCATTTATTAAAATGTCACTGTAATATTAATGTTCTAAAAACACTGTGGTGATTGGTATTCTAGAATAGTCAGGATAAGTCAAAGACTGTAAATGCTAAACCGACTGAAGACAAATGTTATTGTTTTGGTAAACCAAGGATCTGTTCATTATGTCTGACTCGACCCCAGCAAGTAGCAGCACGTGCTGGTACTCCAGGTTTTAGGGCTCCGGAAGTTTTATTAAAACATCCTTCTCAAACACCAGGTGTGAAAATTTAATCTGCATTGCACTTGAAAACTTAAAAGTTTAAAGGTTAAATCTGCAAAAAAAAAAACTTGATTGTTCTTAAGACATTAAAATTAAAATCACAAACAATCAATGAGGAATAAATAGAATTACTTATCATATGTACTGATAGAGAACGTATGATAATACTTAAAAGTATTTTATCAGTATTTATTCTAAATATTTTAAATCAAAATTTGAATTACTTTATTAGTTATTATAACTTTGTATTAATGTGTTTAAAAAATGTTATTTTTTGGTAATTGTAGCAATCGACATTTGGGCATGTGGCGTAATGATGCTGTGCATATTAAGCGGCACACAACCCTTTTTTCGGTCGCCAGACGACATGACCGCTTTAGCTGAAATAACTACAATATTTGGTTCCAATAGAATGGTACAGTGTGGACGAAGGCTTGGTAAGAAACGTTTTGCTTGCATTTTTGTGAATGACATAAAAATATATCAAACAGAAATATAATGTCTTCTCTTACTCTTCTATTAATATTTTATTATATAAATGTACTCAATTCAATAATACTTACATGTATTTACATTTAGCGATTATTATGCATGCCATTTATTCTTACATAAATAAATATTGGCTGTTAATTGCAATTCTGTTACTTTTCACAATAATGATAATGATGAGAGAAATTTAAAGTTTAACACTCTTTATTTTCGTAATGTGGAGAATATTTTATCAGATGTCGTACCAATGAATATAATAACAAATTTAATGAGAACCATTTGGATTTTATTTTTATTTAATTCAGTATTAAGTATATGTAACAATTGATGTTATTATAGACTAAAATTGCAAAGAAAATATATAAAACGTTTTGAAATACAATTAAGAAATTTTCGCAGCTGCTTTAGTTTATGTACCTTTATTTTAAGTTATTTAAAAAATTTTTTTTGTCCACAAAACTAGGTAAAAAGATTATGTTCAGCAAAAATATCCCAGGCATCGACATTGTTACACTTTGTTACAAATTACAACGTAGAAATATGTGTGCGCGAAACCGCAATAGTGCTTCAACAAGCTTTGGAAAGGTATTTTTAGTTCTTTTAATCTTTTTATTAACAATGTATTTATTTTAGAAAATATTATTATAGTACATATTAAATTACATATCTTTAATATGACTGTATTTTCGTGTTTAATATGAACAATATGACAATTGTTCCCAAAATCATGCTCGCATATAACCTTTACTTTTCGTTTTAAAGGAATATACTGAACCGAAGTATCCTATGGAGGCGTATCAGTTACTCATCAGGCTTTTAGATGTCGACTATAAAACTCGAATCACAGCAGAACAAGCGCTGAATCATCCATTTTTTAAGACGTAAAGATCGAAAAAGTTTGATTTATGAAATCGACTATTTTCATAATTAATAAACTGATCCAATCGCACAAAATATATATATATTTTAACATAAACTCGGAAATCTATATATAATTAGGTATAATAAACGCTGTACATTATTGCATTGATGAACGACTGAAATACATAATTTAATACAATATGAAATATCAACTAATATTGTTAATTACTCGACTGCATATGGTATGAATTTCAATTCAGTTAAAACATTAATACATAGTTTCATATTTTTTAAATACCGAAGAGAACTGAAATAGGAGCTGAAATGTCTAATTTTTTAAAGTGAATTATACATATTATACATAGAGTAAATTAATTATTCTTACACAATTTTTATAAGTGGATTTTCCTTTTATTATATTTATATTTTTTTTTTTAATTTTTTTTTTAAATTCTTTTTTCATTTTTAGGTCCATTATGACATGGAACATGGACAATTGACGAAAAACATGATCATTTTTTTCGAGTGACCAAATTCAATACTTCGATCCCAACCTTCGGTATGGGTCGAAGTAATTCATACAATATAATACATCTAAATCTTTTTCTTACATACCTACACTTTTCTTTTTCAACGTTTTGTTTTCATTTTTGTAATTAATCGACTCCTTTTTACGATTATTACAGGACATAAATTCTACACGCAATCGACGTCTATTCTTGTACTATATAAAAATTATTATTATTTATAATAGTCATTTGTTAAGTATCTTTAAGGCACTTATAATAAAAATGTACAAATGGATCCTGCATATAAGGCAAAATATGATAGATTGCATTTGTTATTATCATAAAATTTCACTATTATACAAGTTACTATTTTAAATATGTAGTTTCTTAGTTACTTAAAAATTCCATGCAGAGAAATTTGCCCACAGTATTATAAAACTTAAATATGTAGGCTTACAATTATTGAATCTATTCATGGACAGAATCAATAAGAAAAAAGGTTTCATTGCTTTGTACATTAAAGTGTCAAATCCTGCCTGATATGTAGAAAACGATTATAATGTTGATTCGATCAATGTTCTGAGAGACTTTCGTTTATTCTACTTCATCAATTGGATTGGTGTTTGTCGTTTCAGTTACTCCCTGTGTATTTTTCTGAATGAGATTCCATTTTTCTGCTATTCCCAGTGTTTCTAATGCCAGCATTGAAATTTTCTTAGAAGCTTCGTCTGACTTACTTAAAGCCATTAGAATTTCCATGATGTCAGTATCAATGATCTTGGAAGCAACTTCTTTTGTGCTATTCATCATATTACTTATTATGGCAATGCCTCGATGTTGGAGATCTTCGCTGGGATTGGCGAGTAAAAAGCGAAGGGATTCCAGCCAATCTTTTGCGTCGAAAACTTTGCTGCAAGAAATTTTGCTAGCTGAAGTGAGTATCGCAAGAGCTCCAGCTGCAGCCAAACCAGTGTCAACATCTTCTTCCATGCAAAGAATTACAAGATACTTCACTCTGTCTGATTCCTGTTCAAAATACTTGATTGTATCCTCGCACATCAAAAGATTATTGATGACTTGCGTCGATGCTCGCCTTAACATATCATGCTCTTCGTACATATAGGTCTCAATTTTTTGGAAACCACCCTCTTTTAAAATTCTCTTTCTAGTGTGATCGCTTACTCCAGCAATGTTACAGAGGGCCATCAATGCTTCGAAATTTTCTAATGCTGAACACTCTGGGTTTAAAAGGTTAATCAACGGTCGTATTACTTCCATAATTCTTTGACCTGGGAAGGCAACTTCCGGATTGATACTAATTCCTAATCGAGCCAAAGCTTGAGATGCCTGTTTTTTACCCTTATCAGTACCATCCAATGACAGTGGCAAAAGAGCTTTTGCTGCTCCCTGTTGCACTACAATCCCACGTATTTCCACTTGACTAGAAATCGCATTGAAGACACGCGCGATCAACTCTTTGCAGTTTTGGCTGTCAGTTTTTGCTAACGCAACGAGAGCAGTTGTCACACCTTCCTTTGCCAAGGTGCACAATCGTTTGTTTACAAAATCTGGATCATCGAGTTCATGTTCCTCAGGAATATGGTGTTTCGCGAATTTTGCAAGTTCTACCATTTCAGGAATTAATTCCTGCTTATCATAGGCATTACAAAGGTTTACAAGGGTAGTGATTACTCCGTAGACAACAGACTTATCGCCAGTTGTAGCAACGTCAAGCATTGCTTGTAATGCTTTCTTATCTTCAATCAATTTTTCTTTCACCTCTGCATCAAATGTCAGATAAGACAAACCTTCAACAGCCCATTTCCGCATTTCTTTTTGCTTTTTTGGATCGATTAGGAATCTCCGACAAGCTTCTGCAAGTTTTTTAGTTGCTCCTTCAGCAAATGGTTTAATCGTTGCATCAGTACCTCCAGAGGAGCCTAGTTTACATAAACCGACGAGAGCACGCACTCGAATAGCGTCGTCTTTTGATTGATACAACTTTTTTAATATATCCACTCCCTGACTTATAATGCTGGCTGCTTTATCTTTTTTGGATGCTGAGGCAATGATGCATTCACAAGCCACTTTCTGCTGCAGAGGATCATCTGTTCCAGCCATAACTAAAATCATTTCCATTATACCCTCCTTTGCAATTATTTTGTTGCCTACATCCAGTGGACCCAGCAGTAAAGTTGTTATAGCAACAACTGCACGAACCTATAACAAAATGAAAGGTTAATTTTTTAATAATGAATCTATTAATATATTGATAAGTTACCTTTGATTCAATATCTGGATCAAGTAATTTTTCTTTTATAAATTCCTCTATTGCATTGAAATACTTTTCTCTGGCTCCATCGTAATACATGTTGTCATAGATTCGAGCCAGACAAACACTGGTAACAGTGCGAGTCGATGGTGTGATTTCCATCGAAGACTCATACTTATATTCCTCTAATTCGCTACACACTTCCATAAGCCTCTGTAAACCACGAATCTCTACGAGTTGTTCTGCCCAGTTTAAGGCAGTGTAGTGAATGTTTCGCATGATTAATTCTATTATTGCATCCCTGGCAAGTCCGGAAATAGTACGGTTGGTCGTAGCGCATACTAAACACGTCAACAGAGTATCAATTTCTTTTGTATATTTTTTGCATAGTTCCTCTTTTGGCTTCGAATCCGGCTTATTGTCCATTCCACTATAAGTGTTGAGTACAGTCTGAAAATTCATGTTATTTGTCAATACATTATGCTACGACGTGAATAATCTGGCAAGTGTGATAGATCCAACTTTTGAATCTAAAATTCACATTTTACAACCTCTTGCTTATAGTGATTGTAATAAAAATGCGTAATAATAAAGTCACTCTTATTAATTTTATGATTACCTGCACGCAGTACTGCGCCGCATTCACTCGTTCTTCATTTCTACTATTGATTGTTTCAAAAAACCAAGGAAGGCCAATTTCTTTAAGTATAGTTTCCGTATGAGGTACATTATCTTTGCACAATTCAGCGATTACTCGAATAGCAGCAATTATGATGGTTTCATTTTTTTCTACCTTCAATAATTTTAATATTTTATTTACAATTCCATCTTTCATCATTGTTTCAGCACCACCTTTTTCGCGTGCAAGTACTAATAAATTATTTATTGCAGTTTCCCGACGTTCCATATCTGCTTTCAAATCAAAAGCTAGTTCAAACATTTGTGCAACCTATATTATTAAAAAAAGAAGTAATTTATATAAATTAGTTGTTTCTCATAACGTCATAAGTAAAATTGTGTAAAAGAAAAACTGTTGCATTAATTTCAATTTATTTACCTTGTTTGTAACTTGGGAACGTTGTTTATGACGTTCCTGAACAATGCCATGAAGTCTTGAAAGAATTGGAAAAACAGCCTTATTATTAGGATCAGCCTGATTAATGAATCTGGCATCACGATATGCTTCTTCATAATTTTCGAGGGCTTCGAAAGCCTGGCATCGCCGATACAGTGCTTTCGGATCATTTATTGTAATTTCCAAAGCTTTATTACAGTCTTCTATGACTTTTTCGTACATTTTCTGCTTAAGATAAACAGCAGCTCGGTTTTTAAGATAAATTGCCCTTTCATAGTCAGTGTCCGCAGTAAGTTTTATTGCATTAGTGTAACATTTTAATGCTTCATCGTTATTTCCTTTTTTGAACTCTTCATTGCCTTTCTCCTTCCATTCTCCAGCAGTTAGATCAGTTTTAGTCATAATTAAGCAGTTTTATTCCTCTGCAAATATGATAGATACTTAGAGAATAAGATAGATAAATAGAGAATGGATGATATCTATACTTAGTAATTTATTTCATTTTATTACAGAAAGTTGATCAGCCGTGTAATATAACTAAACAAGTTAGTACTGAAATTTGATAACTTGGGGTATGAGATTTTGGAATTTAAAATCTATTCTTATTGGACGTGCAGAATGAAAGTCTCCGCACTTTATAACTAATCAGTCCACACAGTACGTCATCTTATGAGAGAAGATGATTTTGCACATGTAATCTATATTCCCAGTTAATTGAAATAACGTAAGAAATCAAATGGTGCGTGTGTTATATTTTATTAAAAACATTTTTAATTTACAAGTCAATATCGTAATATAAACATTGGAGAGGCGAAACAAATTTTATAAATACGCAAATAAATTAAATAAAAGTGCTATTATAATTATTATAAGCAGTATTATATAATACTATTTTTATAGATAAATTTGAAAAAAGTGTAGATCATGCAATTTTTCTTAATCACTTACTAATGGTTAATTCACTCTTTCAAAAAGTTGACTGAGAACTCACCAGTGTTTCCTAACATTAACAAGCTTAAAGAAGAATCTGGAAGACGCTAGAACGTTATTTTTAAACTTTCTTGTAATCAGGTCTCTAATATAAATATAAATATAGATTCAGTATTCTTTATTCTAAATATAAATTGGATGCAACTATCGATACACTTGAGTCTTGACATTTAAGTCACGTTTTCACAGAAATGGTGAGGAAGGGGGGAAACACCAGAGATGACACATGTCACTGCGTGTGACTAAATTATTTTTGGTGCTGATGGCAAGAGAAAATAATTTATTTCGGATAATTCTTGTTTAATTTTGAACCAATTTCAACGATATTTTTTTAAGGATTGTATATATTATGTAGAATCACCCTTCCAAAGCCCAAATTTTGAAAAAACGTTACAATCGCATTTTATTCATACTTTTATGCTTGAAAAGCTCGGTCGGTAACTGTTCTACTTTAGAACCCTCTTAATACAATATTCAACACACCTAGGGCTATCAAATTACAAAAAAAAAAAAAACGAAATTTTGAAAGTTATTCATGGATACGTACCCTTAAGGTGGTTCTAAAGTAGAACAGTTATCGACCGAGCTTTTGAACCATAAAAGTATGAATAAAATGGGATTGAAACGTTTTTTAAAAATTTATGCTTTGGAAGGGTGATTCTACATAATATATACAATCCTTAAAAAAATATCGTTGAAATTTTATTTTTATATAATTTTAGTCAGTTCTTAGGGTTTTTAGTGTTTTTAGTTGGTCCCTATATATATGTACATGCAGTAAAAATCAAACCTTTCACGATTTCACGATTAGAAAGTTTCGCGAAATGGCCACCAGGACGCACTCCAGCAACTGTTAATGTAGGGATTTTGGTATAGGGAATTGCACCGAGGTCATTGGACTGATTGTAAAATCCTTTATTATAACAAACGCAATATGGAAGCGCGATGCTGCTCGCACGGTAGCTCGACTCGGAATGGCTCGCTGCGCGCTGTTGCCCGACACCCGACTCCGTGGAATCGGGCGAGTTCGCGATCTTTCGCTCTCCACCCTCTCCACCACTGATATATATGATATATATCAGTGCTCTCCACTCACTCGACACACTCTGTCTCACTTGCACGCTCGCACCTTGCCACACTTGCACTCGGGGTAAGCAGATACCTACATTAATATGACGACTTTCGTTAATAATAATTATAATAATATAATTACAATGTTTAGTTTTTGGTCTAGTGTTATGCTGTCATCAAATATATAATGTTTTTATTGTTAGAAAAGTTAAATGTAGAGTTATCGCGTATGTAAATATATATATGTATATATATTATATATACATATATTGTAAAATATATTTTTGAATTAAAAATTCGGATGTTTACTTGTTAAAATGTTTAATATATAAATGAAAATCGTAAATTGCATGATGCACAATAATGAATAATTAAATTTATTTATACGTAAAGCCCTTATAAAAACAAATAATACTGCAGTATTAGCCATTTGACAAAAATACTACTTATTTTTATAGTGGTTCTATTATTTTGGAGTAGATTTTAGTAGTATCTTCATCATATTGCTTATATAGTGTATAACACTTTTTACAAGGGAATATACACCAATAGAAATAGTAATTTAAAATGCCTTGTCATTTTATATATGTATTTTTTTCTTTGATAATTCATATTTAGTTTGATTTCTCTCACTGAAAATAGAAGTGCTCGAAGCCGAATTGCCTACTTATTCAAGAAAATATCATACGTAATGTGTGAAGCAACATCATCACCGGAAAGTGAGATTGTCAGTACTCACTTTGTTAGTGTGACAACCCCTCACATGACCGAGATCATTTTGCTTCACAAGTTACGTAATATTATATAATATTAACATAGTGAATGAGTTCACAAGTAAAAAGATAATTTATTTATTTATGATATGTTTTAGATTGAACTTTTTTTGACTTTACAATGAACGTGAACTCAAGAAAGATAACCAAAGAGATTAATGGAAAAGAGAATGAAGGTAGAGCTTTAAATAAAGCAGTTGAGAGACCAACATTTATTTTAAAGACAAGGGAAGGTGACAATAGAGCCGTGTCTCCAAATCAGCGTAATGGAAGCAGGTAAAAAGGAACATTTTTATTGAATTATAATTTCATATATTAATGACTTTATTTACTTTACAGAAAAGACATAGAGCCTCAGTTATCGGCTTTAACAAAACCTTTGGAACGTGAGTAACTTACTTAATAATATTCTCTTTACTAGATTTTTATTAATTAGACAAAAATACTGATAAAAAGTTAGTTTTGTATCAATTGCATTTATTCAAATCTATAACGATGAGAAAATCATAAATGCCTTCTTTATTTACTTAATTTTAGACAAATTATTTATGTTACTGATTCTATTAAATTTGATATTTCAGCAAAAGCTGCATCTTCTTTATGTCCTGAGCTATCTGGTTGTATAAAATTTATGGATGAAAATATGCAGATATGTGAGAGTGCTTTGGACTTTTTTCTCGATCAACAAGATTTTTTGGTTGTTGGATGTTTGGGTTTGCAAGGAGTTGGAAAATCAACTATACTCTCTCTTCTCACATCTAACCACATGTAAGATTCATGTACATTTCGGTTAATTCACGTTACTTATTTTTAAATATTTTTCTGTCACAGTAGGCACAACATCCGATTTTACTCAAATGAAAAAGGTATTTAATGTTTCAAACGCATTAATATAAGTTTGGAGTCATTTAAGTCAAGTACATTGTAAAGTGCATCGCGTCTGTGCTTACTGTGACAAAAAACTGTTCGTATTGTCGAGGGCTACCGATCATCTCATGACAAGATGTTATTTTGCTTTCTGGATTCTAAAAATAATATTAAAACATTTGCAGGTCTGATACATTCCCAGTTCAAAATCTGTCTCATCATGAAAGTGGATCAAACTGTACAAACGGTATAGATTTTTATGTGACAAAGAACCGAGTAATTTATCTCGATACTCAACCAATATTATCTGGCTCTGTAATGGATTATTCAACAACTTTTGAACAAAAGAAGAATACAAATGATTTTGTGAATACTGAAACAAATTTGGAATTGCAGTCATTACAATATGCAGCTTTTTTATTCTCTGTTTGTCATGTGATTGTGTTCATCCAAGATTGGTTTGTTGATCCAAATTTGATAAGGTAGTTAAAAATGTGATATTTCTTCTGAATTATATTTTTTGTCATTTACGATTAGTTTGTTCATTACGCTTAGATTCAAGTTGATGCGCACAACTCTTTTCTTGCGTATATTGTAGATATATGTCCATTGATTAATTATTTTAACAAATAAAGAAATAACGAGTTAAATGCCATATTTAAAATACAATTCTAGATTTATGCAAGCAGCAGAAATGTTGAAACCATCTTCAACAACTAGCATGGATCAGGAGTACATAGAATATTATCCACATATTTTATTTTTACATAATAAGGCTGAAATGCAAGACTTTCTTCCAAGTACTATAGAGATGATGAAGGTATCAAAGAATATAATACATAATTATGTGGTGCATGTTTATATTTATTAATTATAATACATATGATTCCGATTTACATGCGCCTTTGTGTTACAGGAATTTTACAATAAAGCTTTTACGTCTTCTCGATTGCAAACTCATAGTAGTCTTGATATGACTTCTTGTACGACCGAAGGTCGCCTGAATTTATTTCTCATTCCATCATTTTCAGCAGAAAGTATGTTTTTATTATAACTACACAAATAATAATACATTTTTACAAAAATATAAAGACACTTCCTATTTTGCCTTTAGATGAGCCATCGTTTCATGAAAATGAAAAACATTTAATCGAGAAGCTGAGAAGAAAAATTCATGGAATTGCTAGGAATCCAATGACACCATCAGCATTAACGGAAAAGAACTGGTAACTAAATTTATTGTATATATAAAAAATATTTATTTGAAGTGAATAATAATTTAATGTAATAATTTGTCAGAAAATATTGAAAGTACCCAGATAGTACAGCAACATGTAAGTCGGCAATTATCCGACGATATACCAACAAATTGCCGAAAATATTCCGTTTTCGACAAGTTGCCAGTGTTTTGTTTTCAAATTGTGGACTCACATGCTGTTTTGCTATCAGGGTAATTATGACTTACAATAAAAAAAAAAAAAAAAAAAAAATACAATGTTGAATGTAAAAAAATGAATTGTTTACAAGTTACATTCAAGTATGAATAAATTTTAACTAGATTATTTTGATAATTTTAAAATAGTATTTTTACTGAAACTTGAAACAGGTATCACTATGCAGCCAAGGTTACAGAAGCCATAAAGAAGAGTCATCTTTCTTCCGAGTATGGAAGGTTAATGCCCTGAGATTACAGCACCCAGATTTAAGGCTCCATGAAGAGAAACCAGTAGTTGTACTGCGTAAGTCCTTTAAGAGTAATCATCTTCGTCATCTTCTGGTTTCGGCATTGACATTTGTGTAACAGCTTGCAATTGTTGCCATTGCATTTGATCAGCCACTGCTTGTTCCTCTCTTGCTTTTGCAAAAAGTTCTTGCTGTTGCCTCAACAGTTCTTCTTCTGGTATTCCCAAGTTTTCCAATCTTGTACTTTGTCTTCTGCGTTTAGCTGCAACTGCTTTACAATCGCGTAATACAGCCTCAGCTTCAGCACTATAATCACTAAATCCTAGTTTTTCTAACGCCAAGAGTATATGTTCAGCATTGATCGTCTTTTTCTGTTGTTGATTACAGATGTCATTTGCTTCCGAGGACAGCAGGTGAATGAATTCTGTGCAACAATTAAGAATGAGTTCTCGGGACTCGTTGGCTACACGGACTTGTGGCAGAATTTCTTTTATCATCTTATTGATGGAAGCCCGAGGCAAAGTCAGTTCTTCTTCTTCAGTTGGACTAGTTGTCGAAGCCATATTTGAAGATCTGTACAATAAATTAATAAACTCATTTCGTGCAGTTATATTTTTACCTATAATAATATAATAAATATATTTGTTTATAAACAACAATAGTTTGTTAACAAGACCAAAATTTATTATGATAAATAAAGTGAGGCCGGAAAATAAGCAGTTTTATTAAACCCCTTCTTTTAGAAATTTTTTCATAATGTTTCGTATGATAAATCGTTCACAAGAATTTGCTAGCCAAAAACTTGTTCAATTTTTTACAGGCATACGTACATTCGTTTGCAATTCGTAATTTCACTTTTCACGCAATTATTGGCTTATAAACGCAACAGTACCAACACTAGTAGCACCAAGTCACACACTGAAAACTGAATAAATGAAGCACATTCGCATTGTATATATGTATAGGGTCCGATTAGGCCTAAACACAATGGCAAACCGGAACAACGCGGGAATAACCGATCTCGAAGGGCAAGCTTACTGGTCCTTGTTATCTTTGTCTATCTCGTTGGAATAAACGGAGACAAAACATCATTCGAGTTCGTCAATTTTCGTTTTGCTTCGCCAATAATAAACGGACCTCTCTTATTTTACCTGTCAGTAAGTTACTCTATAAAGTAAGATGTACTCTGAAATGTGTTCACTGGAACACGAGAAACACGAGTAAGATATCACTATATAAATTTTTCCCTAGTCAAATTTTGCCGATAATCCTTTCCTGTTTTTAGGTTAGGTCGGTAACTATTCTACTTTAGAGCCCACTTAAGGCAGGTTACCGACCTAACCTCGCAACAAGAAAAATGTATTAGAAATGATAGAAAAGTTGTTTCAAAATTTGGGCTTTGGAAGGGTACGTGATTTTACAAAAATATACAATTCCCAAAAAATACCGGTAAAATTATTTTGATAACTATCCGAAATAAATTATTTTCTCTTATCCGCAACAAAATTACATAACATAGAATCACCTTTGCAAAGCCAAATTTGGAAAAAAACGTAATCGGTTTTTATTTCCTGTTTCGATAGGTCGGTAACTGTTCTACTTTAAAATAATACATTTAAAAAATACATCTCGACCAATAGCATAAAACCTAAAGAAATCCTATATGCATGCAAACATTATATGCATTGCATATCATCATGTTAGCATAAAAAATAAACGTGCGAAGATATATTGAATAATCTATAAAAAATTTGTCTCCACGATCAGCGAATATATATGAACATAGAACTCCCGAATATATAGAGAAGATGGGACTGGAGAACGCAGGACAAAAAATATACTTTACATAAGAGTGTCTTTCTCACTCTCATTATACACGTATCTTGCTGGAGAACAAAAATTCGTCCCACTATTTAATATGGACTCAGTTACCCTTCTACATGCGTTTACTTATATTCACATCAAAAGATAAATCATATGAATCTTGAACAACGTAACCTATGTACTGTATGTATAAAAATTTTATTTTATAATTTTCATTAATAAAAACAATTTTAACAATAATTAAAGGAAATATATACTGAGAGCAGTTTATGTATTTATGTTTCAACACTAATTTTTTGAACATTTATTGTCGATAAATGAAGAAAATGGTACAAGAAAAAAAGTTCTATAGATTTTTCTCAATAGACATTTGGCATTTTTATTTTTTTTTTACATTATGTCGATCATACGTACATAATCGAATAATAAATAAGATACTTCAACAGAGTTACTTACAGTATATACATTTGTGTGTTATATTAATCTACTTGCAACATTGTGCAAAGATGATAGGCAAATTTTATATCACATCAATGTGATTCTGTGTGTGCATAATTGGCTCTACTATAAAGAAATAGATTATTAGAATTTGATAGAATCACTCAACGTTCTATGTTAGTCTACTTGAGACTAACTGATCGAATGTGATCACTATTCAAAATTAATTTTTCACATGAATGAAGCACTAGATTTCAGTCTTGTTAATTCACTTCAACCTTAATATGCTTCAGAATATTGTCAATAACATCTCTGCTCGATGCAGTACCTCCTAGATCTTTTGTATGAATACCTTCGTTGATGGTTTTATTAATAGCGTTTTGAATTACTGTTGCATGTTGTTTGTGACCAAGATGGCGTAACATGTCTACAGCTGCATTCATCATGGCCATTGGGTTAGCGATGTTTTTACCAGCAATACTAGTACCGGTATTACGAGTGCCTGGCTCAAAGATAGTGAAATGATCACCGTAATTTTTTCCAGCTAACAGACCTGCTCCTCCTAACAAACCACAAATTACATTTGACACAATGGCACCATAAAGATTCGTTGTCAAAACTACATCAAATTGATGCGGATTAGAGACAAGTTGCATACACGTATTATCAATAATCATTTCATTATGAATGATGTCTGGATATTCTTTGGCAATTTGTCGGGATGTTTCAAGAAATAGGCCATCTGATAGTTTCATAATATTGGCTTTGTGCACAGTTGTCACCTTCTTTCTATTATTACGTTTTGCATATTCAAAAGCATAACGCGCTACTCTTTCAGAATTAGACCTGGTAATAACCTTCATGCTTTCAACAACTCCAGGAACGCTCTCATGTTCCAACATTGCATATTCTCCTTCAGTATTTTGCCGAACAATTACAATATCAATATTTTTTTGTCGTGAATTTACTCCAGCATAAGATACACAGTGCACGACATTGACATATAGGTCTAGTTCGTTACGTAGTGCTACATTGCGTGATAGAACATTTGGATCAGAACTGTGTGTTTCAATGTTGCCTTTAAGAGCAACACCATTTCGTCGAATTGACGTAATAGCATACTCTAGGTCATCATTATTATCAGCATTAGGGTCGATGTCAATGTCTTCAAAATCAACTGGTACTCCAGCATAAAGAAAGACCTAAAGAAATATAAAATATTAAAATTTGTTTTATAAGTACTTACAAAGTTGATAGTATAGTAAATACCTCTTTCACATAGCTCATAAGTTCAGGCCCAATACCTGCACCAGCTAAACAAGTAACGGTATGACGACCTCCGTAGTGTGCTTTTGGAATAGGCATAACTTTTGTTATGGTTGGAGTTCTATGTTGTATTTCAAAACCTGACAATCCCGAGGTCGTCGGAGTTGAAGTAGTTGATGCAAAGGCACATCGCTGAATTTGAGGTATAATGTTCTTTGGGTAAACATACCTAAACATACACCGCACTGCTGCCATTTCTAAATATTTAGTCTTCGAAACAAATCAGAAAATCTGCAAGATAAAAATGTCTGTTATAATTGGTCTCTCAGTGTAAGCAGGTTACTATTCACTAATGTCTATTTAAAACTATTCTAATCGCTCACCTACGAGGACCTTGCCAGTTGCCAATACCTGTCTCACTGTTCTGCAAATCTGCAGAGCTATAACTACTGCAGGCCACAGAATATATAATATGTAACTAGACGGTATATAGCTATCACACTAGCGCGCACATCACCACCGCAGTCCCCGCAGTCGTTCTGACGTGTTTTACCCGAAAGCGCCGTCTGGTAGTTACAGTTGAACACTTATAAAACTCCTGTCTCGCAACAAGAAAATTGTGAATTAAGAAATTGATTAACATATCAAAAATCCCCCAAGAAAAATACTGATGAAATTGGATCAAAATGAAATGAAGATTATTCGAAATAAATTATTTCTCTTACAGATAAGAGAAAATAATTATTATCGCGAGGTTAGGTCGATAATTGTTCTTTAGACTGGCCTAAAGTAGAACAGTTACCTACCGAGTTTTTCATCAATAAAAGTATAAATAAAAAGTTATTGAAATGTTTTTCCAAAATTTGGGTTGGAAGGGTGATTCTACATAAACATAACAATACAATCGTCAAAAAATATCGTTGAAATTGGTTCAAAATTAAACGAGGATTAAGGTGGTTCTAAAGTAGAACAGTTATCGACCGAGCTTTTCAACCATAAAAGTATGAATAAAAGGGGATTGAAACGTTTTTTCAAAATTTGGGCTTTGGAAGGGTGATTATACATAACATATACAATCCTTAAAAAAATATCAATGAAATTGGTTCAAAATTAAACGAGAATTATCCGAAATAAATTATGTTTTCTTTCCAGCACCAAAAATAATTTCTTTCGGATAATTCTCGTTTAATTTTGAATCAATTTCATCGATATTTTTTTAAGGATTGTATATGTTATGTATAATCACCCTTCCAAAGCCCAAATTTTGAAAAAATGTTTCAATCCTTATTTATTTATACTTTTCCTGTTTTGAGGTTAGGTCGGTAACGCTTCTACTTTAGAATCTTTTCTTTCTGTTGAGAATGAAGTTCAAAAATCAATCCGGACGCCACCAGGAGGTTCCGCCCCTCGGACCCTGACGCAAGATTGTCATATGAGTCTTTTCGGACCTCAATGATTGTACATTGAGGTCCGAATTGACAAAATATGATTGCCACGTCTCGACCTACCGCCGCAAACTTAATTGGCTTCCCATAAAGTACAGGCATCTATACCTCATTGGAGGTCTTACTTTCAACATCTTGACATTTCGCGAACCTAGCTATCTCTCTGCTCTATTTCACTTTCGTGCTATGTCAAATGAAAGACCTACCCGGGGTTCAAAT
>JAPYZR010001329.1:0-34878 GCA_030522945.1 Trichopria nigra | reverse complement strand
CGCCAAAAGCTGATTTGACTTAATACGTCTACTTCGAAGGTAAAAGCTGTAACAGCCTTTTTTCTGGGCCAATCCGGCTTTTTATTTTTTTCAGTGTACATCACGCAATAGGGAGGGAGAAGATCTTATAAAAAACATAAATAGCGTAGAGAAATTTGAACAAGCAGCCGAAATGCTAAGAAATTTGATAATTACGTCCTATTTGAACAGCTGTGCTGAAAAAAGCCGAATGGTCAAGGAAATGTACCATGGTGGAATAGCAAGCAAGAAAAACTCAAAGACTAGACAGGCAGAGTTCAATATGGTAAAGAAATTACAGATCTCGCAAGAGGAATAGAAGTACCCTTACTACCTATAGTAACGAGCTGAGAAAGGCCAAAAGAGCAGCTTGGAGAACACACTGTGAGAAGGTTATCGAGACTCCATAAGTGGCTTGTCTTCAAAAAGCATTATGAAAAGATTATGTCAGTGAACTAGGTCTCCTCAAACGTGCGAATGGTTTCTACACAGCAAACGGGAAAGAAACGTTGAAACTACTTGTGAGCTTCCACTTCCTAGGAGCTGTGTATCTTCCAAATATTTCACTCTCCATCTTGCAAAACGAAGTTAGCAGGAGTGGGAGGGGTAGAGCAAGAAGTCTTACCGGGAAGATAATTACTAGGGGTCGACTTGGGTGGGCACTCGGTTCATTCAAGCCTTACAAGGCATCAGGAGTAGACGGGCTTTTCCCGTACTCCTCCAGAACAGCACCACAAAACCGAAGTCTTAACTGGTCGAGATATTTCGGGCCAGAATCCAGATATAGTACGTCCCGCTCGCATGGAAAGAGGTTAAAGTAGTATTCATTCCGAAGCAGGGCAATAGACCCATGGAAAACCCAAAATCTTATAGGCCTATCAGTCTCAGTTCTTTTCTTTTAAAGACCTTAGAAAAGATAAAGGTGCATATATAAGGGATAAAATATCAACTACACACTACTATACAGATACCACTTAGCTCCTTAGTGTCGAGACTGGAGACTACACTTCAGAATGAAGGAACAGCACTCGCTGTTTTACTAGACATAGAGGGGGCTTTTGATAATGCTTCATTTCAGTCCATCGAAAGAGCATTAAAAGCTAAGCACATAGATGAAATGATCAGGAACTGGATCGTGGATATGTTGGAAAACAGAATTATCCACCTCAACTGCGGCGGATCGGAAATCAAAATCAAAGCAATCAAAGGGTGCCCTCAAGGTGGGGTATTATCACCCGTATTATGGACGATTTTGGTTGATGATCTCCTATACAGGCTAGAGAAAAAGGATATTATACACGCAGATGACCTTGTAGTAGTGATCAGAGGGCAGTGGGACCTCCTCGTAAGAGATAGTATGAAAAGGGCACTCACCCTGGTATGAAAGGGTCTACCACCCCTGCACCTGCAATTCGCACAGGTAATAGTTGGGAGGCTCCAAGATTAGGAGCGTCGGACGGTTCCGTAGTGATAGAGGAGAAAATACATCTAAGTATCCTGAATAGAACGGGATTTCCAGATCTAAAGACGGCCGTCACTGATACAACATAATCATCCGATTCGATGAAGGTTTCGAAATAAGAATCACTCGCAGAACGGACTTGAAAGAAAATAAAATCCTTATGGATAAAAATGAGCTAAACTGGTTCACTGATGGATCCAAAACAGAGATAGGTGTGGAACTAGGTATCTCTGGCCCCAACAAACAACTGCCGATCTCGCTGGGTAAATATTCTAATATTTTCTAGGCTAAAGTCATGGCCATTTTAGAATGATCCGAGATAAACCGCGAGAAAGGTTTAAAAGGGGTAAAAATTAATATATGGTCTGACAGCCATTAAAGCAACTGCAGCGTATACAATCAACTCGAAAATGATTCTAGACTGTCGTGACTCGCTGCAGCAGCTAGCGAAGAAGAACAAGGTAACCTTTGGTTGGGTTCCTGGACACTCGTCAGGAATTAAGGGCAACGAAGTAGCCGATGCCTTACCAAAAAAGGCGGCAAATTGCTCATTTCTTGGTCCAGAGCCCTATCTTGGTGTACCCATGAATACTATCGTAAGATACACGAAGCAGAAAATGAACAAAGACTGAACTGACTACTGGCAAAAACTTTCAGGTCTAAAACAGTCTAAAAGACTAGCTTCTCGTGAAAAAAAAAACAAGTCATGAGAAGCTTTAATAAAACCGAACTAAAAGTGATAGTGGCAGTTTTAACGGGACATGGTTTGTTCCGACACTCACTCAATAAGATCGGACTAGCTGAGGACAATACCTGTCGGTTTTGTCTTGAAGAAGAGGCGAGACCTCAGAACATGTAATGGGCAAATGCCAAGCTGTTATCAGGCTTAGGAAAAGCATCTTTGGTAAAGAATTTCCACTCTTCCCTTTTGAAGTTATCTAAGAAACTCAAAATGGATTTAATATAGAGGCATCGCAGCCTTAAGGAGCATTACACAAACGTTCGACTTTCGGACAAAATGTCTAGGTGAATATTCTAAGTCACTAGCTCCAAATACAAATCTATAATCTATAATCTATAATCTTTAATAGGATATCCCGAGTAAGATTTTTCTAGGATATTCTATTTCGGGGAATCCCATCTGGGATATCGGTAGGATATTCGGTATTGGCATGTACTATATAGGATATCCTAAAAATAAACTCCGGATATCGAATCATTAAAAGGACATTACCGGATATCCTTGAAACTTTATGTGCTGCGTGGGCAGTCTCTGCGAATCCACAGGAATCCACAAATAATATCGCCGAAAATAAATAATGTTAAATAAAATGCTTCGGAATCCAAAAAGGCGAATTCGGCAGGAAATTGTGCCTAAGACTCCGGGTCGTGTATTTGGTGTACAAGGCACCGTCAGATCCGTCGTATGGGAAAGAGCTGTAGAAAAATCCGCGTACATATAACAAGATTAGTGAAGAACCAGAGGCTCTCATGTCTGGGGATTAAAGGGGCATTGAGTACTTCAACCCCTGTAATAAGGGAGACGAATCTTCACTTGGAGCTGATGGATCTACATGTATAAAAGAAGCCACGGCGAAGCTTTACTTTTTCAATATTAGGGTACTCTACCCTATGAATCAGGAAGTCCAATAAATGTTGGAGTACCGGTATAGGGAAAGGCATCTTCCTATCCTGAAGAAGTTCGGGGAATGCGAATTGCCCGCGGCCAAAACCGAGTTGACACCAACCACAGAGGAATAGACGATGGAAATATAGCAATTAGCGGAATTTATGCTGAAGAAGCTGTCTTACAGGTAGAGATAGCGGCCATATGCAAAGACTGCGAGAGGGAGCGATGCATACACAGAAAAGGAAAAAGGATTGAAGAGTCAGAAATAATCAGAAATTGGATTAAAAATGATAGAGATTTTTTCGTTTACTGGGTAAGGCGGAAATAACGATTATTTATATGGATAGCCGAATAGCCTTATTGAACAGACTGACGGCTAATCTGTTAAGATTGAGACTACAGTAAAGATGAATTAAATGTTCTGGGCGCGAGAAATATGAGTTTAACCCTAAATATGTTGGGTGCCGCCACATGGCCTCATCGATGATGAAAATGAGTAAGCTGCATGCAAGGATTCTTGGCCATTTTACGAAGGTTGCCAAAAACGAAATTCTTCTAAGCTGGAACATAATATCCCGGCTTGAAAACGTGCAGTTCCTTTGACGATCATTGAAATATAATATCGTCTTCAGCTTGTGCGTTACTTTTACATTTGTCGAATAAAGACTCATTTCTCCCACTAATCGCACAATGAATTTATTCGGATTTGATTTAGGTGTTCTGGTATATGTTCTGGTATATGTTCTGGTATATGTAATGGTATAATTATATGCAATTGTAGTGTGTACTTTTTTTTTCACAATCGGGGATTGGTCCACACGAGGCACTGGGAAAATAGCGAAAGAGTATTGATCAATTGCTCGGGAGGTAAAATTCTTGATAAAATTGGAGCGTAGTGCCTTAAGCGTGAATAACGTTTGGAATGAAGCGTATACGTATTGTCATCGTACGTTTGGGATAAATTGAAACTTTCATTGTTTGTCGTGAAGCGTACTTCATTCTACTGCGACCATCGAATGCTTCCGGATATACTATAATCCTGAAAGTTCAAAAAAAGAAAACTGTATATATTCGTTCAAGTTTATTATTATTGAAACGTACATGCACGCTCATAAATCTAAAATCACGCTTATCAGACTTCCTTTGCATTTATGCGTATATTATGTTTTATTAGAGTGTACAGTTCTGTACTTCTCAAAGCATATAAATTCGTAAAATTGCTTCTCGGATGCTCTTGCGTACACGTTTAATTGTACTCGTTATTTTTACATATGGCTGAAATTCAATGTCATTGGTGAATAATTAAGTACCTCGAGTAATCAACAATAAATTTCAACATTGCAACCTAACTTATTTGCGATGAAGGATGTAGAAATTTTGAAAAATTGTACTTTCGATGTATGATATGAAAATGCATATTACTGACTACATGCATACAGTTTAAAATCAATACATTTCGTGCGTTTCGCTGTATACAATTTTTACAAAACAAAGTAAATTCGAAGGAAAAGTATCGATTGAATATAACAATCGATTTGCGATATATTGCCCTGAAAAGAACATCACTTTTCTTCCAAAGGACTGATTACTTATAAAGTTGTGAAACATTTAATAAAAACGGATAGCTGAAACCGTGGCTGCATTATTCTTAAGTGCGATAAGAGACCACTATAAGCAAACAGAATGAGAAATCGTAAGCAACGATTTGTGTACAAGTACGAACATTTTAAAACGTGGATTTCGTTTATATTTCCAAATAACAATTGTAGTTTCGAAATAATTCTATACGTAATATTATTTTCTCTATTCGCTCGACAAGGTCACTGTGAACTAGGCAAGTGTTGGAGTAATTTACGACACTGGTTCTTTTATTCGTATTGAAACTGGCAAATTTCGTATTTCAGATGATTTAACAAATTCTACTTTTACGAGGATGGGGCGCAGTAGCTACACGGAATCTTCTATTACGAAACTTTCTATTAATGAAATGCTAAAGGCCCACAACGCACCTTACCACGTGCATATCGTAGAAAAGAGACGTAAAAATATCTTAGTGTGCGGAGGGGCTATTATTACCAGGCAATGGATTATAACTGCTGCGAAATGCATCACTTGCATTAAATGGTAAAATCAGACATTTTATTTTATAATTATATAACTTTTATGTGTATATTTCATGTATAGCGCTTTCGAACACTTTCGAATATCGGCCCGGACAGATGAGGTACACTCAGAAAAAAGATTCAGTTAATTCGATAAAATCATTTATTCGGTCTCATTGTGTTGCTTATATAAAAAAGTGGTTATAGAACAACTAAACGTTTAGTTTTTGTAAAACAGAACAAATATTTTCATTGGCAGCGTATATAGTCCTTTGAACCAAAAATAAATTTGTTCGTTCGATAACATATATGATTGAAAATGTATTTGGTTAGTTTAACAAAATTGGCAAATAAAAATATATTATTATCATAGCAGTTCATTTCTCAGGCAGAGGGCGGCACTTGTGACTCTCGCGCCCGCAAGGGAAGTACACTTTCTCCGGACTATGCATATTTTTCCGAAATTTCTGTTCATGTTTCATAAAATTCGGAGCGGTAACCGTATAAAGTTTCAGTTACATTTTATAGAAAAAAATGTTTAACAGTCTTAAGTTTATATCCATATAAACGCTTTATTTAAATTTTGTCCTGAAATGTTATTTCAGCAAAATAACTGATTTCATTGTAACAAATAAATGTTTTAGTTATAAAATAAATATAAAATTTGCTTAAAGCAAATAAACGGATTAATTAGTTTAAATAACAATATAAAACAAAGAATTTGGTTTACACAACCAAACATTTAATCGAACGTATATATAGCAATGCATTTTTTTGATTGATTTAACGAAATTTCGTTTGCATAGACGCATTGTTTTTTCTGAGTGTATAGCCGTCAATGTGTTCGAAAATGTATTTTAAAATGTTAGACGAAACAAGACTAACAATAGATTGATTTATTCTTGAAGTGCTAACAAATTGTTCCTCGAACTGGGAGGAACCACCGATAAAGGTCATTTCATCAAAATGTCAATTGCCGAAGCGTTGAGGCATCCTGCCTATCGTCCTAAGGCATCTTATTTACACAACATAGGGCTTATTAGGACGAGAAGATTTATAACGTTTACTTCGTATATTCAACCAATCGGTCTTATTACTTACGATTTCAACACTAATGACTATCCAGTTCTAATCTCCGGATATCATTTGATTAAAGTAAGTTATGCCACCTATTTTTGTTATGTCAAATTCTTTTCAAAAATATAAGAATTTCGTAATCAGTATACTGATTGCTATCAACGTGTAGTAATTTGTCGATTTTGAAATATTAAGTCAATCGATATAAAAATACGGTCTTAACTTTACTTTACGGCTTTTTTTTTTTTTTTGTGTGTTTGTTTCTAAAATGAATGTTAATGACAGTGCTAAATATGAAAAGTATTCAAATTAATGGTATACTTATTAAGGTGTATTTTTTTAAAGACTAACGAAGAATTTTTTTAGGAAACTATGTCCAATCTGAGTGATGACAAACCATCTAGTCAGTGTCGAAAATTTATGGACATCATTTCGTGCAAAATTAGTTTGAAAACCAGGAAACTGACAAAAGCCGTCCTTTGCGCGGCGTCCGTAAATAATCCTGGGTTTTGCGGCGTGAGTCATTATAATCAACAATGTTTAAAGATCACTTTCTTAATGTTTTTCAAATTTATCTCTCCGTTCAACCACGTGTATTTCTCCTCATCACTTATATATTTCGCCGTGCTCTGCCAATCCTTATATTTGTTACTTTATGAAACGTTTTATTACATAACACGTTTAGGAAATGTATATATTGCAAATCACATGAACGTTTCTTTAAAATGACTGTCTAAAACGTTACAATTTGTCCAAGAAAGTTACACATTTTCGCGAGGAGGTTACATGTGCAATATAATGTTCTTGGTAATAACGTTACAAACTTCATGTTTCTGCTGCGAATCAAATTTACTATGACGCGCGTTTAGATTACCAATGTATTTTTCTAGGTAACGTTGCGAATGTAACGTTTCATGGAAATTATTTCTTGTACGTTGCGAAAGAGTTCAAACTAACCGCTAGGTGATGGCGTTCAAATTCAAAAGTAGAATCGAGCAGCTATTTAGAGTTACACGTTAGATCCAGCTTTCGCGATATTTATATGCCAATTTCTGAAGTTAGTGAAAACTTGATGTTAAGAGGAAAATAGGCGTTACGATCATATATTATTACCTAATACAATCTTTAGCTCTTTGCAGGATGAATTAGTAACTCTCGGTTTTAGTGTCGTTATTGTAACCACACATATATTTTTCAAATGTAAAGTTTCATTGTAACGCTTCCGTGATAGTATATTCGCCGTATCCAGAATGCATATATATATATATATTTTTGTGTGTGTGCATGGTATTCAAAAGTTTCAATATGACATTCTAAATCTTACGTAGAAGCAATAAAGGCAACTTTTCTATAATACGATCGAAAGTCTCATAGAGGTTTCATTACAGATGTTGTAACCGCACATAAACGTTTTAAACTTAACGTTTTGATGTAACGTTTCCGAGAAACAGGACATCCACCGTTTCCAGAATGGTTCAGAAACGTATAAGAGCCAACAATTGAAACGTTATGAAACGTAATAGTGAAACGTTCTATAGTGACGTTTCTGAAACCGGAAAATCTTTGGCAAGATAGATCAATTTTCCTATTAGCTGTAGGAACCCCATTTCTGTCGTAGGGTAGATCAGGTTAGGTTAGGTTGGATGAACTTAGGTTACATATAGGATATACAGGCTGCATTTGTAGTTTTACTTTCAGTTGATTCCGATCAAACTTTTTTAGTTCTATAATAGCCTTCAGCTATGTAGATTTATAGGAATTAATTTATTTAACGTTCAACTGTTTTTTAATGAAAATTAGACTTTAGGTAGTTTTTGGAATGATTCTTGAGTTTATAGGGATCATTTAGACACTTCATGATAATAAAAATATTATTCACAATTATTAACCGTAATCGAACGAAAAGAGATTGTAACTTTCAAAGGTCATTGTAAATTAAAAAAATAATCAATATATCACTGTTACAAATCATATTCGCTCAGTTTCATAATACATTTCAGTAAAATTCAAAACAGAGGCAATATTAATTATTGACTGTATTTTTGGCGCAGGGTGATGTGGGCAATCCGTTAGTTGCAGATGGAGCTCTTATCGGAATAGCTATCTACTTTGATCGACTTTGTAATTTTGCGAGACCAATTGTTTTTACGCGCATTTGGACTTATATCGATTGGATCATTGATAAAATTGCAGCACCTTTTGACGCTCTGGAACCTCGCGAAACAAAAGACGAGTATTGCACTGTCGAATCAATAATACCTTGAATATATAGACGTTTAATAAATTATGCATATATTCTCTATTTTTAAGTAGTTAAAAAATCGCCCAATAAAAGCAAACGCATTCCGAGGATAAATTATGATGTGCATAGAATTTTATTTCATTTATTATATCAACGTATTTGTGACATTTTGCATTTGCACTTATATATGTATGCTACTGTAATGTACCAAAGTTTTCACGTTTATAAGTATGTAATAAATAACAAAGTCAACTGGATTTTCATTGAAACTACTCATTAAACCTCGTCAAAGTACGATCTAATTCAGACTCAATTTTAGGAGTAAATAGCGTAAGCTTAATTCTAAACATTTTACGACATGATATCGATTTGACGTCATTATAATGTCGGCTGCCTATTATACTGTATACATATATCTAAGTTGAATTTCAAATGCATATAACAACAACAAAGAGGTGACGTCACGTCGAAAACTGCGGCTATCAGGGTAAGTACGAAATTTATATTTATATACGCGCAATGTCGACGATAACAATCAACGAAATGCAGCAAGGAATACACCACGGATAATGTATAAAGTCCAGATATTTATCTCGCAGATGAAGTTTAAAAGTGTTCGGCCGAATGTGATTTAGCGCCCGGTAATAAACAGTAAATCTAATGTGACAAGTGCAACATGCGATAAGAGCAATAAGCAGTCGCCCGATTCTCTAGATAGCTACCCTCGTTCGTAATTCCTTTCAAAAATGCTAGTCTCCGATTCATTTAATTATAGAGCGCTGTTATTAATTAACACTTTAATAACATTCGGATCCACCGCACGGCAAAGTGAGTATCAATACGCGAGTGTTCGTCACGCAAAAAGCGCTGTCTCTTTTTGATTTGCAGGCTCTCTAAATCCAACGCTTTGCAACGTGCCGGTAATACGTTATGTATTTCCTACGGTGAACATGACTGGTGCCGAAATAGCAGATCCAGAATCCGTGATAACCAACGCATTTGGACTGTCGGGGAACCCCCATTATTCTTCGAAGGCGGGTTCGGAGGAGTTTACTTTATCACCGGATGCCTTTATTACGGAGAAAAATTACAATTCACACGAACATATCATCGACGATACTGAGAAAAACACGTTTCGCGTAGTGGGTGGTAAGCCGGTACGTCATGGCGAAATTCCGTATTTCGCGAAACTCATCATGAACTCCAAGGATAAAAGGCCAAAGCTTCATTTGTGCGCTGGTTCCATTATAGCCAAGCGGTGGATTCTCTCTTCAGCTGCCTGTTTGCTTCCGTAACTATAAAGCATAATATATTCTTTTTTCTTGTTGTGATTTTCAGAGGTGACTATTGTAGTGATATAACCTGGAAAAAATCCGAGTCGGAATTATTTTGTATCGCGGTACATTTGGCTGTACCTGTAGTAATTTCGATCTGTATACTCGATTCGTTTTCAGTTTTTTATATATACAAACATTGGATTACGAGATATGCAACTAAAAATGCCTGAACTTAATTAGTGTATTAATTATTTATTTTGGTACAGTTTCTGGCGTCATATATCTGAATGCCAAGTAGGAGCCTCTTTGAGTATTTGTTATGCGATATTGATTTTGACGTCTATGTAATTTGCCTAGTCCGCAAAAGGCCAACTAAAATTAATTCGCCATAATTGAACCGGAAATCAGCAATTAGCAATAATCAGCAATTATTATCAACCAGCAATTATAGTTCGTTTGAAATACATATAGATATTGGTCGATTGCAGGTCAGAAAATGGATATGCCGAGGTCGGCTTTGGCAACGTACTGGGTACAAGGCAATACGAGATCGAGAATTTAATTCCGCACCATCTTTACAAAGCAACCGATCCATTCCCGTACAATATCGGCTTGGTCCATCTAAAAGAAGACATAAGATTCAGGATTAATAATATTTACCCGGTGAAACTCCCCAGGTACAATTTTAACATGTTCGAGTATCCCGTTGCTATTGTTGGATTTGTATACAAGGAACTTATGGTAAGAACCTCCGAGAGATGAGTTCTGCAGATGGAGAAAAAGTAAAGTCAGTTAACATTATATAACTCGGCATTAATCGCATTATTTAATTTTAGGCCCACAAGCAGCACGTGAAAAATATAACATACGTATGTTCGAAGATTATGGATATAGAAACTTGCAGAGTTGAATCGGGATTTGAAAACTTAACGAAAACTCAAATCTGCTTTTACAATGCTCCTGGTCAAAGATTTTGCGATGTAAGGAAAACACATTTTGAGTTTGACATCACGCCTTTATTGTTTATGTACTAAAATTTGATTCGGTATCAAAATATCAATATCAATATTAAAATATTCGTAATGTTAAATTATGTTGGTTCGCTATTTGCTAATTATTCATCTAAACTGTTTTGCGATTAACAGGGAGATTGGGGTGGTCCTGTCGTAGCCGATGGAGTTCAAATCGGTATAAATTCGTATATCCGTACAGCATGTTCCGAACCGCAGCCTGACGGATATACGCGTGTCTGGACGTTTATAGAATGGATCGAGGATCATATAGGGGCACCGCACTCCTCGGGAACACCGAATCGTGCTAAAATAAAAGGGCCTTGTCAATTATTATGATTTAATTTATTTGGTACCTATATAATAAAATTGTATTAAATTGAAATATCTGAAAATTATATATGTATGAATTATGGAGTATACAATAACGCATGTAATTGTTTGATGGATCTGCGGTAAGTCGAATGCGAAACATATATAAACTTATTATTTATAAATGATATAGCACTTGTCATATATATATTATTATAATGGAAGCTTTTTCCTCCACCTTTTTCACGCTTTAGGTGGGTTCGGCGAGATTTTTTCACCTATATACTGTACATTAATGATGCATAATGGCGAAGCTCGCATTAGTCCTAATTCATAAGATTTCTAACCTTCAAAAACTTGCTTTGTGTTTTATTTTTATTGTTTTTGAAGAAAAAAAAACGCACCCGAGTTTTGAAATTCTGACCGTGGATTCTGATTCAGAAACTCGAGTTCTCTATAGCGACTGATTGGACTTCCAAAATTCAAAATGGTGGATCCAATATGGCGATTGAATTTTCAAAAATGTCGGAAAAGTTTAGAATTGAAGAGAAGTAATTTGCCCACAGAGCAACAATCAACTTACTTAGGATTTCAACAACCTACGACTGGTCTGAGTAGCATGCATCAGTATAGAAAACTTGTATACTTTTATATTAATAAAGCATAACAATAGTATGAATACGTAACATGTTGTGCGTATAACAATGTAACGTACATAACTCGCAAAAAGAAAAGAAGAAATTAAATATATTCTAAAAGAAGCGATCACGAAAAAGCGATAGAGTAACACGTTTCAAGCGAATCAAAGTAATTTTTAAAAACATCCGCCATAATGGTGGTACGCCATATTGGATCCACCATTTTGAATTTTGAAAATCCAGTCAATAGTTGAGTAAATGGATTGAAATTGATTCATTTTCTATCCATTTTAATGCACTTGAATCCATATTAATTCGTTTTTTGAACTTTCAATGCATTTTCGGTCACTGGGTGGTAATGTGGTAAATCGACTTTTCCAAAACTAATCCCGAAAATGTTTGATCAGTCAGATGATTTCGAACGATATAAATGCTACAATTTTTTTCACAATTTAAAACAATTTCACGACGAATTCCCACATGGGAATGTTCATTAGGATTCTAATTTCTCTTATTTAGTCTCATCTCTATAATTCATGAGTCAGTCCAGTGGTTATAGGTCTCATCACCAGATGCACGAAAATTACGTTTGTACTTAATGAATTTATAATAAAGTAATGAAACTGCAGTCGATTCGCACAATCGATCGAATTCGATACGTTTACAAATTAATTGCGATAATTTTTTTTCTTTCTTTTTTTTTTTTTTGTTTATTTTGTGTCAGAATGGCTTTTTTACGTTACACGTACGGGAAATATCCACAATGGTACGCCTGTATAAATCATTGCCGCTCGCTTCGGTATGCAACTAATGTCATAACGTCGCGCAGAGCACGCGAATACAAATGGCAGAAACGTGATTTCGTAATTCGCGCCAGTATAGAGGTGGGAACAATTCGAGAATTTCACCCACGATGAATAAATTGAATAAATGTGCAATTTTCTTTACAATTGTAACGTGTTCCATCGTTCAGCATACTGCCACGATTACTCGTAAGATATGAAAATTTTGGTTTTTACATTTTTCGTTTCGTATTTAAATTTTTTTTATTATTATTATTATTATTTCTACCACTGCATAATAATACATTATTATTTATTAATTTTTATTAATTTAATGTTATTTAAGCATATATTTTATATATGTATATCGAAGGCAACAATTGGATCCATTAATGTGCATGTAGCTTTCTTTAAGAAATTTCAGATTCTTCGATGAGTACGGAAATGGAACCATTGGACAAGTTTTTTCGAAGTTCCAAAATTATATTCGCTCCTGTTAATGCCTTCCCATATTACGCCAGGTTGGTTCGTTCCTCAAATAATAAAAGAAGCAAATTTCTCTGTGCCGGTACAATCGTAAATCGCAAATGGATCCTTACTGCAGCGGCTTGCCTCGAAAAGTCAGTAAATTCATTTCTTTTTGCGGCGAAATATTTCTAAATTAAATCAAATATTATGTTGCAACTGTATATACTTTCCTTTTATTAATTTTATCAATCAGTTTGTGAAGAAATTTTATATATGCGATCCCTCTAAAAAGTAGTTGAATTTGTAGAGGGAGCTTATATAGACACTTGGAACGAAAGCTGTCAAATATTTCGAGACACTTTGAAAACGTATATTATTATTAAAAATTGTTAACGTTTGGCAACCTCGCAATGGTAGGTTATGTTGCGCGTGAAGTGATGATATCTTCAAAGTTGAACATTTCAAAACCATGCAAAAACTTACGAGTGTACAAGGTGTACTTTTTCATTGGAATTGGAACAAATTTTGAAAATCAATTTCTATTCCTAAATTACAATAGAATATTTATCAAATTAAATGCACTCCAGGAAACATTTCAACGAAAATACCTTGCGCAGTTGAATAAAAAAACCAACAACAACTTTATATTAGCTTTTGGTGTCTAGGTGTTGAACACCATAGTTTTTCTTCATCCAGGTATAAACCTCTTAGTACTTTTCGATGTCTAGGTATTCTAGTAATATATCTGGATAATGAAAATATATAAAATAAGTTCTATAAAACTTCGCGCACACAAAACAGATTAAAATGTATTAGAATTTTTGATCTATCAAATCCTATCAAATTTATCCATTGAGATTTATAAAATGTTTTTATTTTACAATATACCTAGTAGCTTCCAGATTTCTCTAACACTTTTCAAAATTTCCCCTACATTTTTGTAGGCTTATTTTACGTTTTGCTCATTTCCTTTTACATACTTTGTTTGCCCTTGTATTTTATTATTCTCTTAATGGTTTTGGCATTACGTATATTCGCGTATAAACTGAAAGAACTGTATACATGCGGCGTTGCCGGATATAGGTTTAAATGCAGACATCCAAACTATTTTGACAAGAAACGTAGAGAACTCCTTTTTTAATACTTTAAAAAAGTAAATAATTTTTGAAAGAAACTTATTGTAAAAATTTAATAAAGGAAACGAACTTCATATTACGATTATTGTGAAATAAATCTATTGCTTAGTACCTAAAATCAGCAGATGGAAACAGTTGCACAGAATGAGTACAAAAATTACTCGTTAAGACTATAACTTCGTAGGCGTCAAACTCAGTCCATTTTTTGATAACCTCAAAAGGACTGACTAAAAAAGAACTTTAAAAAATTTGGCTCGGAAATCGACGCATAAGAGCATTCAAAGAGTACATTTTGTACTCATTCTATCCAGCTTATTACTTCGTCTCTGTTGGGTAAACAACCTTAACGAGACCAATAACTAGGAAAAATTCTATGATACTATATATAATATATGACATTACAAGGTTCGTGTTTACATTTAACTAGGAACTCAAAAATAAACATCACTCTTGGGATATCCTCCTATGATAAAGACAACTTCGTGTATCACTATGCCAAACAACAAATCATACACCCCGACTTTAAAGCAAATTCCACAGATCATCAATCCTCTGATATAGGATTAATTGAGACAGGAAATTTAATTGTATTTAACGCTTACGTATTTCCTATTCCATTACCCTCGTACAACGTCCTCTTGAAGAATTATCCAGTTGCGGCCATAGAATATGGAAAAATTTATGATAAAACTGTAAGTATTATGCTTGAAAAGAATTTATATACTTGGAAAAGGAAGATAGGGTTTTTTCATTTACCTGTCAACCGAGTTTTACCGATTTGTAAGTAGGTACCGGGTGGTCAACTCAGGACCCAGGGAAATCCAATTTGGAGAAGAGCATACCGTTTTTTATTTTTTTTTTTTTATTTTTTTTTTAAGTGCAGGATTACTTCTCGTATATGATTATTCCAAAGTTATGAATTCAAAATAACCACAAATCAGATTTTAATTTTAGTAAAACGTAATTAAATACGAGTTCTTTCGGATATTGACATGATATACAATAAATGTATTACGTATTATCTGACCACCCGTTATGTACATTGATTTTGTTTCTATTGTTTAATTATTTCATTTTTTTTATTTCACTATACTTAATATTTCATTCGCCGCTTCATATATACTTCCATAATTTCATTTATTTCTCTTATATGCAGTTTTTGGGTTCGTCAAAACATTCTTTTGTTTCTTACGTTTCATTTCTTTTGTTTTTTCGTTTCTGTAATATATTGTTTGGTTCAATTACTTCATTTTTTTCATTTTTTGTTCATTTGCTTCATTCAATTACTCTGTATCCCCCGTTAATTTTATTTATTTTTATTATTATTATTAGCTTTATTTCATTCTTTTCACTCGTTCGTTTTATTTGCTTAATTCGTTTCCTTTATTTTGTTCGTTTAATTTTCCACGTCACTTGCTTCTGTCATTAATTCACTTCACATAAATTTATATGTAGTCCATTAGGTCGGTTTCAATCACTCTATTTGTATATCGTTCGTACAATTTATCATTTTAATTGTGTGCATTACTTTAACCAGTATACTGTTATATTACCGTAACCAATATATTTTATTGCTTCAATGTTTCTGTGGTCGATTTGATTCTATTATTTTATTCCGTAATTAATACTACGTTATCGCATTATAGCCATTTACTTAATATACGGTCACATTTTGTCGTTTGTTTTAAAACATGTAGTGATGAATTCAAATAGTTGCATTCGCTTCACTTATGAAGCTATTACAAGTCCTCACTTCGATTGTTTTTATTGTTTTCTTTTTTCATTTTTCAGTTTTAAAGAATGACTTCATTTATGTTGGAATATCCAACTGCAATATGTAGCTTCATTAGGTTGTTAGCTTCAATATTTCGCTCATTTGTTTCATAGCTTCATTCGTTCATTCCTGTGTATTTAATATTATTTCATTTTTTCTTTTACTTTCTTTTTTCTACATTTCTTCTCTTTTCTACATTAGCTTCATTGAGTAAATGGTATATTTTTAGTTATGCAAATTCTATTTATAAAACATTGCTTCATTTCTCCTGAAAGTGTGATACCATACGATCATACATTTTGTCGTTTGTTTTAAAACATGTAGTGATGAATTCAAATAGTTGCATTCGCTTCACTTGTGAAGCTATGATCATGATCTTAGGTCTTCTTCCATTTGTTACTTGATAATATATTTATTCAATTTTGTTCTCGACATAATTTGTTCATCACTCACATTTTTATATCATTCGTTTCATAACTCAGATTCACTTTATTAATTAATTTATACCATGATTTCGCATTTTTTATATATAGTATTTTTCCATTTCTCTGTTTTTTTTTCATTCTTGCATGTTTCAGGTGCATTCATCAATTATTGCCTCCATTTATTTGCTTTAGTTGCCTTGTTTCATCTTTTGGTATTTTTAATCGATTTCTGAACAAAATTTAATAATTACAGAAAATGGTACGATACCAGTGTTTGCGTCTCCTCGACCAGGCAGATTGTGCGGCCGCTCGGACCATACATGACAAACTGCCAATAACGAAAAAGCATATATGCATTAAGGGTGCCGTAGAAGAAAGCTTATGCCAGGTAAGTAATTACACACGCAATGTAAATTAACATGTTATTTGAAGAATTCACTTCGTTCGCTACCTTTCATCAATTCGCTTCATTCGCTTCATTCGGTGAATTGAATGAATAGAATTAAGAAAGTCAAAGGCATTAATGAAGCAAATGATGATCATGGATGAAACGGTAGAAATTGAGAGAAGAAGATGTGAGAACTAAACGAAGCTAATCGATGGAAATAATAATTGGATGATTGATTGAACGATACAAGTGAAGAGAACGACATAAAAAAGAACACTATATAAAGGAATTAATGAAATGAAGCTAATGTAACAATTGAAGTTCATTAATTTTAATCATTCGTTTAATTAAACAAACACATCAAGGCAATAAAGGAAACTAATAAATCCAAAGAGTGATGCTGAGGAATCCATAGAATTGCAAGAAATTAATAAAAGGTTTCAAGAATGAAAACATAATGAATTGAAACCTAGAAAACATTCAAATAACGTGGAATGAAAAAGATACTGATACGAAATAAATGAAGAAATGAAATAAATGGAAGGCAGGATAATAATGAAGAGACTGGAGAAAGATCGATGAGATCAACATGATGAAATCGAAACAAACGGATAAATTAATGAAATTAATGAAATGAATATATAACTGTAGTGAAGTGAAAACATGGAATAATGACACTACGAATAAGTGGAATGAAATAAACGATGAAAGGAATGGAATACACGAAACGAACAAAGATAATCATTGAAGCAAATGTTTCATTCGTTTCATTAGCTTCATTAGCTTCGTTCATTCCATTTGATCAAACCGCAAATTCCTTTTTCATGCCTTTCAGTCCATCTCGTTTTGCATGTCGCTTTCGTTGGATTTGTGGAGATTAAAAGATAGATTGTCATTTAATACAGATTTCTGTTTCCAACAGATTGAAGATATCGGTAGCCCGCTGATTGCAGATGGCGTTCAAATCGGAATAGGTACAATTTTCGGTGTAAATGGGGCTTGCACGTTGAAACATCCATATATCTATACGAGAGTGTGGACCTTTTACAACTGGATAACGGATTACATTAATGCTCCTTTTTCCGTTCGCGATCCTGACCTTGACAAATCCAAGCGTTGCGACATTGAGACCTACGACAGTTTTGAATAGAGTAGTTCGGTATGCGATACCTTTATACAACACCTTTTTTGACATTTTCAGTTTTATTGAAATTTATTTCCTGAAATATTACTATACTCTCTACATGTAGACGATAGCACGATTCTGCACTGCGTTATACATAAATTAAACTTGTATTCACGTCGTTAGAAAAAAAAACGCAACGTCATGTAAACATGGACTCCTTGCCGACTTATTTATTAGTTGTTGGTTTTCTTTTTGTAAATTAATTTTTTTATCACTGAAACGTCGAATGTGCACCAAATTTCGATAGAAAGGAACTTGATCGAATATCGTCATTATTCTTTATAGCTACTCGAATTACATCTAACCGGAAGCCACGTGGATTTTGAGGACAACAGAAGGACGTTTGTTTAATTTTAAGTTTACATTGTAAAATAAACAAGAAAATTGCCAACTTTAACTATAATATTTGTCTGCAGTCCTCAAAATCAATGAAAAACAAATAGAACATTTTCTTCGCGCACTCATCACTACTATTGGCTGCAGCTGGGGGAGATTTCAGTTTCCGGGCCGTCCATCAAGAGCCCACCACCTGATATCTAATTTCGGTGCATCCGTGCGTATGTGCACAAGTACTCTTGAACTAGCCTCCAATCCTGTGATCATAGTTCCGTTCCTACCGATATGTAACACCATTAGAATGCGTTCAATGTTCCCAATTATTCTTCAAAGAGACATTGCTTTGTCCGTCGAGTGTCTCCAAACGAAGTGCCATTATGTCGAAAAGAAGAAATGTTGTAAATATATGAGAGGTGTATCCATCAATGCTCTGAATTAAGATTATATACCTTTGAAAAATATATGTTTTATATTTCCAATGTTTCGAATATGAACCTTCGTTCTTCTATGTCAACTCTTTTCATTCATCCCATACTTACAGGCAATTTATTATTTTTGTTTGATTTTATGGATTGTTATCAGTTTCGTATTTCTGAAACAAAACAATGCTTATTGTGAGCAAAAAACACATACATATAATGAGGAGGATATAGAACGTTCGATTTATTGGCATGAAATTATTTATATATATTTAATTGGTGGTTCGCAACATAATAATGAACTTTAAAGTTGTTATTTACTGTTTCTACTGAAAATTGTCGCTTGTTTATAAAACGTGAACTTATATGGTACGAACGTGTACTATGGATTTTCAAAAATATCGAATTCCCATTTTATCGATTTTAGGGTTGAGCCCCCTGCGTGGGATTATCGGCCGAAGGCTACAGAGGCGAAGTCCCTATAGTTCTCGTTTTTAGATTTACACAATTTTATGTTTTTTTTTTCAAATTTTGAATTTTCATATTATCGACTTCATTATAATCATATTAATCTCATTAGTTTCATTGGACTCGTTGTTTTTTTCATTTCACTGGTTTTTAGTCCGTTTCGTTGGTCTAGTTGGCACGATTCACTTAAATTAAACCGTTAATTTTTTTTCCATTTGTGCAATTAATCAATTTGTCGTTTTTGTTTTATTCGGTTTTGCCTTTTACGTATATATTTTTAACGTGAAATTTGCCATTGATTTACTTTACTTTTTTCCCGTTTATTTCCAACATTTGATTCATGTGTTTTCGTAAAACGCAGTTTTTATTTCGTTATTTATTGATGTTTTTTGTTGTATTTCTTTCGTTGTATCCATTGCATTGTTTACTTATATATATATGTTAAATTAATTCGTTTCGGTTTTTTTCGTTCGTATGCTTGATTTTCGTTTGCTTCATCAGTATCCTTCAGTACACCCTTTCAATGTCTCCAATTTATTCATGTTTAAAATAATTGATTTATTTCTATATTATTTCATTCACTTTATACTGTTCAACTTTTTTTTCATTTGTTTTATTAATTTCATTTGTCTTTTCCTCGTTTTTATTTTCTCTTATTTATTTTTTTATTAATTGGATCATTAATCTCGTATTTTTCATAAATTCCAGTTTCTTTTTTATTTTTCATTGGAGATCATACACATTAAATACGTCACAAAAGTTCGATTTAAAAAGATATAAATATTCCAATATTTATATATTTGCCCCAGACACATCCCAGTAATCGAAAACGAATGAAAGATTCAAATATATTGAGGTTGATCAATTTTTAATCCACGTGAATCCATTTTATTTCGATGCGTTTTCAATTACCGAGACCCTATGTATTATTACCTTATTACATTTATGTTATTTAATAAAATGAAATCCAAAAATTATTCATAAAACGACGTTCTATTTAATAAAAAAAAAAAATGTATTGCAGAAACACAACATTGAAAATCGTGTTTTTGCAAATCAGCAAAGTTCAACAAATTTCATTTTGTATTTCATTGATTTCATACATTATTTTAAAATCATTTTTTAGTATATATACGTACCTGAATTTTGCATAAGTACAATGATGGTCACTAGAACAATAACGAACGCAAGACCCGAAATCACTATTATCCATTTAGTTTCTATTCTGCTACAGTACATGCTTCAAAAATTGCCACCCAACACGAAATTATAGGACGAATTGATATTATAGTGGATGTTCGCATTGCAACAATCAGGTATATACGTTTATCGTGTTATCACTGGATACGTTTCCATAATGAGACGTCGAAAAGCTGATCGCACTGATAAAGAATTCCGTATATATTCCTATCTCGCGCCTTGATTAAAGGCGACTTAATGCAATTCGTTAACGGGTGTCAATATACATATACAAGTACGAAACTAACCTGAAACCCTCGTCGGGTGAAACGGCAAAAAAAGTATACGTGATTCGTAAAAACACGATTAGAAAGTGCTTTCATCTAATGTTACTCTCGCATCTTTATTTTTTTTTTGCGAAATAAAAGCAATTATACGATTTTATAAAGTTCGGGATAGGTTCCAAATGTTTTTAAAATTCGTAAAGTTATTATAAATAATGGTAAGAGTTTAACTGAAGAAAATATTTCATATAATTTATTTAGCTACAAATTTAGTTCAAACTTACTAAATATAAGTTGGTATAACAAAATTTCAGACAGTTGCACTAAATGTATACATAATAAATGAGTAAATATTCAGTGCCACTAAGTTTTTTCTAAAAACTTTAGAAAAAACTATAAAATATTTTTTTCGGTGTAGATATTTCATGCTCACCAGGTATTATGACATCGATTCGGATTGCAGACGTTGTGATAATTATAAGTATCGATTTATCTCTATATATACCCAGAAATCGAAAATGGATTTAAAATTTAATTCATTTCAATGGATTTCTATTTGTCCCTCAATTTAAAGAATTTATTATTTTGGCTTTTATTTTTTAAATGTATTTGAAATCAACATTTTTTGTATTTTAACAATTTCTCATTTTTGGGTTCAAATGTTTTGAAAATGATTAAAAAATATTCGCTGTTTCATGAATGTTCAGATTTTATTTTTTAATTATAAAATTGGATTGGAATTCATTCATATATTTTAAATAAATTATTTTTGGATTTGAAATGCACAAAATAGGGATTCAAAAATGCCTTGACGAATGCATTTTTATTCATCCCAATCTACCCTGGTAAAAAAGTGGATAGAATCGTATAGAATCGGATTCAAATTCTATCCGGATTTTCTATCTATTTCTATCCGTTTCTTTAAAATTCGGATACATTTTCAATCCATTTCTATCGGTTTCTTTAAAATCCGGATAGAATTTGAATCCGATTCTATCCACTTTTTTACCAGGGTAGATTGGGCTGAATAAAAATGCATTCGTCAAGGCATTTTTTGAATCCCTACTTTGTGCATTTCAAATCATTTCATTTTTTTGTAATTCTTTGTTTATTCTTTGTTATTTTGTACTATAGTAAGTAATGTAATTGATTTATATTGAGATTAGGAACCAGAGAGAACATTCTGCAAGATCTTATTTAGAAAATATGCTACAAATAAATGTAAACAATTTTATATATATATATAAAAAATTACGGATTATTTTAAATCAGATTCTTATAAATTGTCTATTTTCTCAGAAAATATTATTGATATGATGAAGGTAAGTATTTATCACTATTACCATTATTTTATCATACATATACTAAAAAATTAAAATCCCAAGTTATTACAACTTGCGTATTATTGATCGAAATCGATGCATCAATTGGAGAAAGTATAAGGATGTTTTATTAGAGTATGTAGAGTTTCTATCGAAATGATCATTTCTTATGCTTGAAAATGTCGCATTCTCGACGCTTGGCTTTGACGCATTGACGGCTGCTGATGGTATTATATCAGAAGGAAATATTACATCGTCGTATTCTTGATCACCATCATCTGAAACTGAAATCATTCACTCTTATTTTAAAATTAATTAAAACGACTGAAAATGAATTCACTTAACGCGTACATGAATTCATTTCAATTCGTATTTTTAATTTTCAATACGTTTTCGTTTACTGGGATTATATTATATAATTAATATTTATTAATAATTATAATAAATAAATAAATAAATAATAACAATAAATTAAACATATATATAAAATAAAAATAAATAAAGTACGGTAACTATATATGTAATTCGCGTATTACTTTGGTTATTTATTTTTGGTGCTTCATATCTATGAATATTTTTAACACTGTTTGGTTAGTGGGTGGAAATTTATTTACCTCTTTTTAATATTATGATTTTTTCATTATCATATATATATATATATTATGTTCATTTCTTAACAATTTTGATAAATAGATATAGTTTAAATGAAGTTCTATCAGTAACATTACATGAATATATATATCACTTTGTGGTATTGTCACAATATTCAAGTAATGCAAAAGGACGGTACATTGAAGCGTCGTATATTGCCGCAATATTTCAGTAACATTGCCCTGTAACATATCCCCGCGTAATGTTACCGTAATATTACATTAATATTGCACGGGGATACGAAGCAAAAACAAATATTGCTGCAATATTATGGATTGATGTATATCTTGACGTTATGAATATTTCATGAATACATTTTAAGGAAAATATTTTAACGTCGCGGTAATACTACCGCAGTATTGCAATGTTTCTGCTATATTGCTACAATATTACCTGGCGTATGGGTTATATATAACGGTTTCCTCAGTTCATTTTGGCTCGTGCGTTTCTTTCACTTCTTTCGTCTTTCATCGACAAAAATTGAATTATTATTATTATTATTTGGATAATTGTCAATATTAACAATTATTTAATACAAACTGGATTATTAAAACTTGACCTTAAAAATTGTATAAAAATTATGAGATTTTTCTTGCTTTATCTAGAAGAGCAGCGAATGAAATAAGATTAGATCACATCATTCAGACTGAGCGACTTATACAAATGGATTTGATACAAGATAAATTTTGCAAAATCGCTTCAATATATTTGAATTACACTTTTTACGACAGGAAATTCTGACATTATCGAAGCGAGACACCACCATTTCTACATATATTGCAAGTATAAAAAAAAAAGAAATCACTTCTGACCCATCGCGACGCCAACAGCTGCCACCAAAACGACGAAAATCAGGCCAGTTAGTACAAGGATGATCCAACTTTGACATCCCCAAATTCGAGTTTGCTTGACAAATCTCACTTGTTTAGTAGTGTTTGGCAATGTCCACCTATCAACCGTCATCTTCCTTGCTTCTCGTCGAAAATTCTGCGGCACCGATTTTCTTTAGCCCGTGAAATTGGTCAAAGCATATATGTTCGATGATGCGATTAAATTGCGACTGTCGAAATCGTACCGAATATCTTATCGTTTTCACCGCATCGCTAAACGATAATATGCCACCTACACGATAAAAATTCGTTGAACGCTTAATTTATACAATTGATTTTAATATAATTATTAGTATAGGAAATTAATAAAATTAAATAATAAAATATATTTAATTCACTAAAAAATGTTTTAGCACGTTTCTCTGGAAGGACGTTGTTCACTTATATAAATGGATCGATTTTCAACTTGAGTGTCTTTACTAACTAAAAGCTGTAATTATTCATAAAAGGCACTTCCATAATATAGATTTTAATTCTTAGTATTTTAATTCTTGATTACAATTTGTATGTAATGTTAATAAATGATTGAATTTGCATTTGTCCATTATTCATTAATCTTCTTGTTTATTCAGTTTATGCTTGACATTTATCGTAATGCATAATTGATTTTTGCATATTAAAGCGTTAAATTTATTGTATGAATTTATTTTTCCAGTATTCGAAATGCATTTAAAAACAATTATTAATAATCGAAATACATTAGTATATTCAGATTTTTAGTTTTAGTTTTCATTTAACAGTTCTTTTTAAGCGAATTAAAAGTTTAAAAAAATTTCTCTATCGCACTATCGCAGCAAGATAACATTATGAAATATAACAAGATAACATTTCAGAAATATTGCAGAAATATTGCATTTCGTTATAACAAAAATTAATATCCATGCGATATTACTGAAATGTTGCATTCTGATATTTCACAAAACAATATTGCGAAAATATTGCAGAGATATAATGCCGCGATATTTTACAAAACAATCTCCTTACAATATAGCGAGAATATTGCAAAATGAAATCATCCAGAGCAATATCTCGGCGATATTTTCGTAATATTGCTTTGTGATCATCATAATTCTATATTTCATTAATATTGCTCCTATATATTCCTTTGTGTCATGTCGTAATGCAATATTTCCCCTATATTTCAAAGAGATTGATTTGTGATACGTTATGATGTTATCTTGCGATAATAATGCAGTAATATTACAATAATATTTCGCAGTTCAATCGCCTTATGCAGTATAGCGCAAATATTGCACATCGATATATTACAAATCAGTGTCACTGCAATATTTCTGCAATATTATACTGTGATACCTCACGAAGTAAATATTGCTAAAATATTGCAGATATATAACACCACGATATTTCGCGGTTCAATTTTCTTAGAAATACAGCTAAATATTCCATAACGATTTATTACAAAGTAATACATTACAGTATATATATATATATGTAATATTTACATATATACTGCAATATTTCCGTAGTATTGTATTATGTATTATGTTACGATACGTCGTAATGGAATATTGCTATAATATTGCAGAAATATTACACCACGATATTTCGCGGTTCAATTTTCTTAGAAATACAGCTAAATATTGCACAACGATATGTTGCAAATCAATATCGCATCAATACTTCTGAAATATTAAAATTTCCCTGCAATATTGCTGCAATAGTTTCTGCTTGTGTAGGAATAAGCACTTGCGGTTGCAACACTAACTTCAGTAAAATCGACTATGAAGTGGATGAGGAAAACACGAAATCAGTGAAAATGTCGCATTTTTATGATTAGTTTCGTCTTTTTCTCGTTCAATTCTTACCCGAATTATTTTTAGATTTGTCTAGAGAACAAAATTCTTTGAAGGCGAAATGCAGAAACGGAACAAATGAAACACACTTGAAGGAAGGAAACAAAGAAAATAAACAAATGAAATAAAAATAATGGTCGGACAAAAGAAAAACGAAGCCAACAATATACGAACGAAAGCATCGGAACCAGTCAAATTGTGAAACCAATAAAGAAAAGAATTAAAAAAAAAACAAGAAACGAAATTATGAACGAAGCTCAAAAAACGAACATTTCGTTTGGAAAAAGCGAAGTAGATGAAACACAAACTAAAGAAAATAAATGAAGTAAATAAAATAATTGCGATGAGAGAAAAAATAGACAAAACAATAGAGGGGAACGGAAAAAAGAAAGAAAACGAAATCAACTACTAAATCAAAGAAAATATTATTACGAAGCAGAACGATCAAATGACTTGTAGCTTTATCAATTGTGATATCTATCCAATCAGCACCGGTAAAACGTTGTATACAGAATAATAATAAAAAGTGTGCCTCTCGCACGTCGATTGTCGAGCTCATTTTTAAGCACTTCCTTAGGGACACTCCTTGAGTTTATAAAAATATAGAGTTCATGCTTGAAAACTTTTTTACTTATTCTGTTCAATTTTTCACCTCTGCTAAAATTATCGAATAATTAAAAATGGCAAGCACGACTAATTTATAAATTAAAAAAGAACCATTTAAAATGAAAATAATTTGAGAAATATAAAAATAGTATCGATCTAAAGAAAAGGCACTACTTTATATTTCCAGCTTCCGAACTTGAGCGGCTCATTTTTAATCCCTGAAACGTCATCAGAAAAGGGAGACCTCATCGTCGTCGTGGTTTTCCTCCTTTTCTTTTAGCACCACGAGTCTGATCTCCGACTTTCCACGATACTTAGACGTACGTGGCAGTGTCGCAGGCCAAATCCCAGGCTCAAGAGGAGTCGAGGACTTAGTGGGGGCTCAACAAAGTTACGAAATAATACTTAACTTTAGTCTAGTGTATATACATATATATATCAACTATCGCCTCTATATACCTCCACGTTTTCAACGTCGTGCAGGCATATAAGTATATATTTTCTTAAGGTCCGTTTCCAAACTATCAACAACGTGAAAATTGATAAACAATGTTTTTTGACCTTACCTAACCTAACTTAAATTGAGCCAACGTAAAAAATTTCTTATATCGCGTGTACATGAAGGATATAAATCAGGATCGAAAACAGTAGGGCGTTTTATTAACGTTTTTATTCTTGGAAATTATCAACAGACGAATCGTCATGTACGACTGTTCTTTATTATTAGTAAAAAATATAACGATCGTCGTTACAGCTGTAATTTCACGATGGTGGAATGTCGAGAGACGACGCGATGCGTGGGTTATCGGCATCGATTCGATGTGATTGTGTATGCTTAATTAAATCGACCGCGACCCTCGTGTCGGCGGTCGCGTGCGTTTCGTGTATACGTATTTTCTGTTGAACTTCCCCCGTCTCTAGATCCTAACTAATACAACGCTACATCGACGCTACGTTTATTACGGCGTATGTACAGTCGCAGCCACACAGCTCGCTCATTCTTTCTTTTATCGCTTATCACAATCGACGCTCGCGTTTCTTCCCTTGCGTTTTATCTGGAATCGAAAAAGCGCCATCTACCGTCAAATCCGCGTTGCCACCTATTTACAATGCCTTTGTCACGCCTTCCGTCTCGATTGCTTTTGTCGTATAACGCTTATGTACACCTCGAACAGAAATGCGCCAAGAAAAGTACACGAATTAAGCGAGCTCGATTCGAGTCGACGATTTCGATACAGTCCAGTACTGTTCTCAATCACTATTATAATAATAACAGCTTATTTATATCAAATAACATTTCGTTTCGGGCAACAAAATTCTTCAACAGTATCAAAAGGAAAATTCGCAAGGAGAAAGGATTGCTTGATAGTCCGCTTGACAAGTCCGATCGCGAAACAACTCAGCATCGATCGTGCATGGAGAAACATTTTTCGATTGAATTTTTTAGAAAAAATACCAGGAACATTATTCAAACACACTTGCACAATTATACCAAATAATAAAGTTAAAGAAAAGTGAAAAATGATAGAATTTGGAGATATTGCCGTACAAAATGTCCAGATTCAGATTTCGCGATTGGAAATGCCTCGTGGTGGTTGAAGTCGCATTCGTGGAATCTCGCGACCGCCAATAAACATCAGAACCGTCAATCGATTAACATCGAACGTACCATTAACGATCACTTTACAACAGCTAATACTAAACGAAATCTGGTCGAAATGGTTCCTTTAACAATGTCCGAATCCCTGGCCGGAAACGGGAAATCAATACGGAACCTGAATATCCCTTGAGCGCGAGCGTCTTCTACAAAAACGACAGCAACAGATGAGGCATGTAATCGCAAATAATGTGGCGAGTGCCGCACCAAGGGCGGCGCCAGTCCAACTATTGGGTCCGACGAATCCACCGAAAGAAGTGTTGTTGTCGTGTCCAGTTTCAATTCCACCTCCGCAAGTCTCGATGGACTCGTCATCCGGTTCCCTGGCGCTGGCATTGAAGAACAGCCCATTCGACGCTGGGGTCGATAAAGGCCAGGTTGGTTTCGGACAATTGACGACTCCGTTGCATAATAATCGAAGCGGGATACAGCCAGCGTCGCCGGGACAATTAAAGGCGCAATCCTCGAGCTTTTGGACGTTAAGAGCCCCCGAGCTGTCGCGCGGGAGAGGGTACAATTCTGTCCAGGCAATTTTGAATTCTGCCCTCGCCAAGGTCATTGAACCCGTAAACTGTATAGTGACACCGGGTGTAGCGGTCGGATCGTTGAGGTCCGCGGGTGCGATTTTAGCGGCCGTAAGGATCGGCATCTCCTTGGCGTAGCTCACATTTTCTCCACATACTGCGAAATAGGGGTCTGACGGATAACCCGAAGCACTCGGAAGGAATACTTCCAGTTTGCCGTCTTCGCAGGAGAGCGAGGCGAATTTGGTCTTCTCGAAATGCAGCCAAAGATCCCGTTCCGGATTCACTTGCACCTCCCAAATGCACTTGATCGATCTCGGCGGTGTGACGTAACTCAGCGCTTCATAATGAGGGAATTCGATCTCGCCGTACGTTGTTGCAGGAACAATAGCTGGGCCGCACAAGGGGCTATGAACGAACTCGTACCTGGCCTTGAATAGCGGATCTGATTGCTTAAAGTAACTGGTTGCTGCATGAGCCCCGTCAACGAGCATCTTGATTTGAAGTTTCTCACCTCGCGAAACTACTCGAAGAGGAGGTTCGGTTGCGGCGATTTTACACCGGCAGTGCCCATGAGCACCAGACACTTGTTGCTGAATGTTGAGAGACTGAATGTTATTGTTACTATTATGATTGTTGTTATTGTTATTTCCTACATAATGAGGTTCCTGAACGATAATGCGATCAGCGTGACTTTCCCAACAGTGTCCGCACGGTGCATAGGAATGATCCTTAAAGTTTACGGAATATAATGTTAATATTACACGCGCGAACAACCTTTTGTCGGTGACGAACGTGTACGTGCAGCTCAAGTCATTTGGCGGGTTGCCAGGTCTTTTATATAATAGAGTATTTAGAGGGGATCGTATTTCACCGGATGATTGTTTCCAAGACGAAAAATTTTCATCGCATTCGGTCTTTGGTACCGGTTCCCCGAACTTAGTGGCGTTGAAGAAATCGTAATGCGCCCAGTAATAAAGCGAACTGCCGGAATAACTGCCAGTTTTACTTTCAAACCGAACGAAAAGTGCGTTGGAACTGGAAACGAAGTCGTGCTTTTCCATCGGTTTACTGAAGGTGTCGCAGAAGGTTTTTATGATACGAGCATCGTCGGGCACATCGGCGTCGTAAAGAGTTAAACTTTCTGCGCAGTCACCCTCGTAAGGCTGAATCGGTGACTCGATACGATTAACCCGAAAGCTTGGGAAGTAGAGTCTCGCTATTTCGCCTTGTCGGCCTTTCAATAAATAGGTGCAGCTAGTGTGTGGCGGATACCAGTGAGCGACGGAAAGAAAAATTCCTTCGTCACGTCCACGGAGCGTGTCGCTCGTCAGCACCCAATCGCAACTGCCGTTTTTCGCACTGGCAGTAGCCATATGTCCGGGCCAGTTGCCGACGTTGAAATGGAAACCAGTGTTCAATAAGGGCCCGGCCGGGGACGAGACGAATTCGACAAACAGGTCACTGCCGGTGCCGATAATGCTGAATGGAAACTTGCCCATTCCACAGAAAGTCCCGATGACCGGTGCCGTCTCGTCAAGTCCATCATAGATCCTGATGTAATCGAAAGGGCAGTGCTCGGCGCCCGAGCTGATCGGTCGCATCGGGCAAGTCATTATATTTTCGCATCGCTGACCATCGATATTGAACTCCTCGTTCTCGAGGTACAGCTTGATAAATGGCGTCCTCGTATTTAGTCTGTACTTGCAATGCAATGCGCGTGGGTAGATTCCGGGATAGGCCGGACTTTGCACGTAGCAAGTTTGAAGTCTGCAATCCTGGAAGCTGCGTTCGCAATAAGTTCCCGGTACAACTTCCCCACGACGATTAGGGTAGAGTTCCGGATGCTGACCGTAACGTAGATAAACGTCGAACTGCTGTTCTGCGCGCGAGTCGAAACTAAAGTAGGTTTGGTCCGTGAAGTTGTCCGTGTGAAACAGAACCCGCACGAAGCTCGTCTCCGAGATGAACGTTTGCGGCTGCTCGGACTCGCCGCAGAACACTCCAGGCTCTTTGCGGTTGTTGACCTCGGTCTTGGTGTTGCCGTCGATTATCTGAAAGAAAATTCAGTTACGTTTCATAGCAATTCAAGTTATTTAGGGCTATTCATTTCGGGCGGCTAATTTTGTAACGGATAATCCCTACTTTACATTAAGCGGTTGAAATTAAAGGAATGTCTCTCCCGGGAAATAAAATCGAGAGGGATTTCATTTCATTTCGTGAGATTATAATGGGCTTTTAATGGCTATTTAATGGACCACCAGACTTCGTACCTTTATACGTTACCGCGCTTACCATCTATTACTATTAGGGCACGATCGTCAAACTGAGCTCGGTTTCCATATCGGTCGTCGCGTTAGTAAATATCTGGCCGAACCGTTCCATTAAACGTAAATATTGATTTCCTACGCGAACGCGAGGACCCCTCTCTCTCTCTCTCGGCGTCGGTGTCTCAGTGTAGAATCTCGCAAATCAACGGACGACCCGGAGACCTTAAAATTGAACTTCTTATCTGCATTTGCAGAAATCGGTTTTACCAGGCGCGTGCGCGAGTAATCCGAATCGAATTCATAGCTCCGTATCCTACCCAGTCGGGCCGAGTATAGTCGGATGGAATCGCATTATGGCCGGATAAACATCAAAGCAGGTCTTTGACTTGCCTCTTTGCAGACTTTGGCAGCGATTTCACATTCTTTCTTTTTTTTTTGGATATGATAAGAGCAGATTATAGTTAATAAAAAATTTACTTCTTTTATTCTGAACTAGTAATTTGTTATTCTAAATTACACAGTTCAACGCAGATCGATAAACATGAACGTTATTTGCATAAAACGCGAAATAAATGCTTACTTACGATTACTAATTTCGTATAATAAAGGGACTTAGATATGATTTGCATAAATTTAATTCATGATCATTAATTCAAATCTCTTCAACTAGAAATATCGTAAACTCGTGTCTCGGAGCAAAGCGCTGGGATGTCAGTTGACGCGAGTAAGACGTTATTCTATATGCATATAGATGCGTTTGTTACCATACAATGCCGGGATATGCATGAATAGGAATGTAAACGTACACACGTACCGGTTCGTGCACGTATATACCTCGATGGCACATGCCGAGGAATTTGCCTGGATATGCCACCGACAGACCGGTGTCATTAATCATCCCAGAAGCTGCAACAATCCCGCAACTCACGCTCATATTTATTAAACACTTAAGCCAACGTTGTGCAAACCGCAGATATAAATGGCGATTGAAAAAAAAAGAAAAGGAAAATGATGGCTTCACTCGAATTTTAAATTCTAGCCGGAAGATTCAACGGTATATCGCGACTTTGCTAATAAAAAGTGCCGAAAATTGATTTCTGTGAAGACAAAGCCTCGCGGCGCCAAAGTTCCCAGAATATATAGTCAACCCTGAATTTACGGCTGCGCTAATTACATGGAAGCGCGTAGAACTTTCGGATCGTACGCGACTGGCAGTCTGTCCCCGTAAAAGCTCGCGAAATGCGAGAGGAGCTCATTACGCTTTTTGCATTTGGACTTCTCGCACGCTAGGTTGGGCCGCGCCAGGGCGCATTAATGGGCATCCGTCTACCACCGCAATGCCTGCAGGCTGAATTGGCGCAATTAATTACTGGAAATTAGTCGACGCGACCCTCCCTTTGGAATTAGCGAGAGTAGAAAGAGAGAAAGAATTACGAGAGTTGATACACCTTACGGTGTGTTTCGCGCTTAGCACCGAGAATGATCGTAATCTTTACAGCTCATTCTCAATGAATGAAAGAATGCCGCTATTATTGGTGATTTGACTACTAGAAAGTTGGCTTTATACTTTATTGTAATGAATTTACGATCACTAGTAGAGATTACGTCCAATTTGGTTCTATTAATAATTGGCCAAGGATCCCTGCATGGGCTTTGCTCACTGATCTATATTTCAGGATAGGATAGTACTTGCTATATAAGTGTTGTTTAAATCTTACGATGATGGACGGAATTTTTTGGGGTGGTCAGAGACCGAATAACATTGCAAGTGCCCGAATGTACCAGTTCTTACTTAGCCCGTCAGCGAATCTAATAATTCCTTCGTACATTGATTATAGATTGATCTCTATATGAGTTCAATGAAGAAAAAACTATCCTAACAATGATAGCTCCATTCCCTCTCTCTTTCTTATCCTCTCTCGCTTTTTTACTTTTTACAATGCTTCTTCTGTGACGGCGACTTTCTGGAATTTCCACAAAATTAATTCAATTTCCCTGGACGACAGCCCGAGGTCGCGCGCAGAAATCCGGTCACGAGATTCGACGCGTTAATTTCGTCGTCGACGACAAACACGCGAAAATTGAACAAAAGTACGAGCTGCGGACAGGAGAGACGGATGATGATTTATCGGCTTTCAACTTTGACGTATTCCCTGTTAGCGTGGGGGCAGGAATACGTCAATTATTTTACATTAAGCTTGAAAAAAAATATCAATACATCAACCCGTCTTGCGTCCCGTATTTGGATTTTATTACTTGCAAATGATTGACGTTTAAAGCTCGACTAAAATTTATCTAACCTGTAAATATCCTCCGGCGCACGTAGTCGCGTTCACCAGCACTCCAACCTTGAATTTCTTAAAGCGCACTCGAAGTATCCAGTCCCGTGGAGTGCCCCGAAATGCTCGGAAACGATACCAGCACGTAAGTGGTTTGCCCCAAGTTTCGGGTGACACGCCTGGGCTAGAAACGTCCTCGTATATATCCACTGTCTTGTTGCAAGGGTTTCGTTCCGCTGAAATCAGACATTGTTAACCTTAACTTCCTGTGAGAAATGATTACTGTTCAGGATCTCGCTACATGGGAAAACTTTGATAACCTTGCGGCTTAATATTTCATCCTAATGGCCACTATCCACTCGGGCAAAACTTACAACTAAAATGTCTATCTCTATCTCAAATATCTGTGACAAGGACAAACAGTACGCTCATCTCTTCGATGCAACTGCTGAATTGTATCAAAACTGTAGTTCCTTATTAGTAGTCCCTGAAGTGGGAACAACTGAAAGAAACCGAGTACACTCGACCGAAGCAGCCTAAATGATCGAATGTACAATTTTTGTGATTTTGGAAATTGTCCGACATGACGACTAAGCAAGAGTGTAGTGTGATGTCAGACAATTTCTAACAGGTCTGTCTAACAGAACTTCTTGCACTCGACCTCGACACAGGGACGCGGACTCAGTTGGATGCCTTCATTCCAAAAGTATTCCTAAGAAGGCCTTTAAATTGCGCCACATTTTCTCTTTCCGTAACTAATCTATAACATATATATCAGTGTTCAGAATACATATGATTAAAAATGACGTACACTCGAGTGGTGTTGCAGCTGACAACTATATACTTTAATAAGGGAGGAAAGTAATGGGAGTCGTGGAGGTCATGGATCACGACCCGAGACAGTTATGGCGAATGCACGCGGCATGATGGCTATTCGAAATTGTAAACCTGGGATTTGGGAATTGACAAACTTAAAGAATGCTTTTCGCTAAACGAGTCCCTTATTCATGAAAACACCCTTTGTTTGTTTAAATGTAAAAAGTGGCCGTAATTACACCAGCACCGCCATTTAAAAAGGCAATTTCCGGAAAGTTTCTGAAAGAAGCGAATATCTTTAACGGAATAATTTTAAGGTTCGAGTGATTTATACCCGTGAAAATCGCGGCGTGACGAGTAAATCCCTTGCGTCTGACTTAATAAGAAGCCGCTTGCAAGCAGCCATTGGGAGCTGCGGAAAGGAGAGCTCGTCGGTTGCGGACGTGCTCCGCTAAAACCCTGTCTAAAATGCACCAACACGTTCAACGTGACTCCTGGGCAGGAGCTACCGCCACCGTCGCCACTGTTGTTTTCTTCTTCGACTCTCGGCGTCCGGAAACAAAATGTGGAAGGGTGGATTAAGAAGCTCACAGCCGCGTAAAAGGGTCTCTCTCTCTCTCTCTCTCTCTCTCTTTCTATCTATCTCTATCTATCTCCCTTTCTCCCTCTCGGAGTCTATCTCGCCATTCCAGGAGACCCGGCGAAGTTACGTACGCGCGCGAGGGCAACATTCGGAACTTTGAAGCACGTAATCGATACTCGACCTCCTTGTTACTTCCCTTCTTCCTGCTGCTTCCTTCTCTAGTTTCGCGTTTTAATTTTCTTCTCTATCTTTCACCCGGAGCTTCGCTACCCTCTTGCTTTATGATAGTTACTTTGATGTGTTCTCTCGCGCATATTTCCCGAGCGTTCGTTCTCCCAACTCTCATTGAAACTCGACCCATTATTCGGGTATCCGTGCATGATATCTAATGTCACATTGCCCGAATCAATTTTAAATATCGTTAAATCGCTTGATATTTTTATGAATACTTTCTAGTACTGGGCGAATTCCAGAGCCACCACGCTCATGTGCGAGTTAACGGATAAATTGAATTCTGTCGCCTGAATGCTTGACATTAGAAAAAAAAGTCTGAATGAAACAGCCTTGGGACCGACTATACCAGGTGAGGTTTTTCTGCAGTTTTCCCATGTCACCAACGTCGACATCGAGGAATAAGCATGAATTGGTCGAAACATTCCCTTTCAAGTGGAGCAAACATGCAGCAAATAGATTGGAATCAAATTCTGGGGGTTAAGAACTTGAAGTAAGAAATTATACGAATCATGTATTGCTACACTCAAAAAAAAGTTCTAGTTAAAACCACTAGATGCGGTTGGTTAAGAAACTTCTAATTATGTTAATCGGTTATTCTAGTTAATGTAACCAGAAAAAT
>JAPYZR010001328.1:0-39907 GCA_030522945.1 Trichopria nigra | reverse complement strand
TTGGAGTGTTGTAGTTCTCAACATTTCAGTCAAGAAATAGATATACATAAATTCTCAACAAGACCAGTCGTGGACTAGAGCACCTTCATCTGGAGCAAATGAGCCAAGTCACCCTCCGCTCCTATCATTGGATTGGATACCAGGGCCAGATACAACGAAGAAGACCTGCACCTAGGTTTATTTATTTTTCTATATTTTTTTGACGCGTGTTCTCTCTCCCCGGGTAAAATATTTTTTTGTACGTTTTATTTAATATAATAAATGGCGAATCAAAACGATTATTTCAAGTTTGTCAAAGGGAAGTACAAAAAAACTACCAAATTCTAATCCTCAACCATTCTAATAATTCTAATTCAATTAATTATAATGTACCTCGACGTTTCGAACCCCTCTCTCTCTCTCTCTCTCTCTAACATCTTCTGCAGCATCTTTTCGCACGGAACTTTTTGCGACATTATTCAGAGCAGATCGTAACTGATCTAAGTAATGCAATGCGTAGTATCCGTAGGCCAATAATGTCACTCTTTACTTGTTAGTAGGCGTTGACCTTATAATTTTCGTATGTTACCCAACTGTATGTTAGGTTTGGATAGGTTAGGCTTAGAGTTAGGTTAAGCGCGATTAAAAATGTAATGTACTCGTTCCGCTACTTGCAAAGAGTTAGTTTTAGTTCTAGTTTTATAAGTAACTCTACATATCTTGCGGTCATGACCGAGAAATGTAACGGCAGGATTAGTTGGAAGTTGTCAACGTCCCTAGGTGGCCAGGACAATAATAAATTGTCTTCAATCAATCGATCTTTCTCTCTTTCTGGCTGGGTCCCCATCCTTACATATATATATGATGACGACGTGAGGTGATGTTTGGACGAAAGTAAAGTGACGGGACACATCATGGATTTCGTAAGATGTATAGTAGGGTTTTGTAAGATGGTTGTAGGTTTTTTGTCTCGATTATTTCGTTGATAGGGTTATTTTGCAATTCTATGTGCAGTATTTCAGGAAATCTGTAGGAAATATAAATGTTCTCTATGTTTAGCAATTTCATGTTTTTCCAGTTGAAATAACAACTGTTTTCCAATTTCTACTCTGTTCCGACTGTGTTTAATTGTGGCGGTCTACGGATGTTTATGTCCGAATATTCTCATTTATACGGCGTTCTTTTTTTTTCATTATATCTTTTCCTTTGATTATGATGGTGTTTATAATCTATTATTTATAGAAGACACCGTTTTAATATTCCATTTACCCAAATTAATTTAAAAAGTATATTGATGTAAGATGTCTTTATGTAGCATTGAGAGTTATTATTCTTTTTATTGCTGACGTTCGTGTCGTTAGTATACGAGGAAATTCGTTTATATCTATATGCATTTTTCTATTACGTATCTTGAGGATAGTTGCTGCATGTCTTGTAAATATAGAAGGCGCATTTACGATAGCGGATTTTCATCGCCCGAATGAAGAGGAATTCTGTCAAAAACATTTACCCCGGGACGTTCGTGAACCAAGAGCTCGTGAACCTGCCGCCGCTATGCATATATATTCGGCCCGTTCACGGCGATTACTGCATAGTTGAAAACGACTTCCTCGATTTCGCTACTTATCGCAACGAATAAGATAATGGCTTGATTAGGTAGTACGATCAAGGATGAGTCCTTCCGCGGCTCCATCGCCTCATCTTCCTCGTTTGTTTCGGTCGATCGTGCGTGACGGCCAGCGGCTCTCGCGTGACAAGAGACTTAATCGAATTACAGCGTTTCCATCGCGGCCGGACTCGACTTGATTGAACGTTACAGTTCAGGCTCCGAGGGCCCCGGCACTCGTACCATTACCATTGATCGTACCTACGATACTCCTCAATCATACTTAGCGGGGGATCAAGAAGCTGCGCGCTGCCCGAACGACGTTGCCCGAGCAACTTTCGAGTGCAAACAAATGCGTCACGCTACATTGCCGATTTCCGCGCGCGCGTTCGCTTTCTTCCTTTCGTTTTAAATGCGTTTTTCTAGTGCGCGAAGCTTTTACGAATCCGTGGCTCTCAGCCTTTTTACTCGTTTAGCAATTAACTTTGATCAGCTGCTATTTGTTATTGTTTTACGTCGACGTTTTTGTTTCGTTTCAATGTTTACATATACTTATCTTAGTTGTGCGTGTATTGTATGTTTGCTTCGATTTTATCGTTTTGATTTATCTTGCTGCTTATTCTATATAACGACTGTGTAGCAATCGAGTGGGTTCACTTGTTCACTTACACGACAAGCGAAGAAACTTGTTGTAAAACAAGAAACAACCATATAAAGGTGCCTTTTATTTTATGTATTCTTGAGTTTCATTAGAATTAAGCACGTCTACGAATCGGATAGCTCCGGACTTTTTATCGGATAGTGCTTTTGAACTTTTCAAGTTGATTTTATAATGATGAGATTTTATTAAATGCTCAAAATTGTCGTACCTATTGTTCAGCAGACAGGAGCCCCGTCATTTCTACAAGTTGTTGCCAATTTGGCATCATATACTTCAATTTGATGGTCGATTTTATCAAAAGCTTTTTTAGCTCTGGGCTGAAATTTCCTCTATCATTCAATGAAGTAATTCGTTGTAATGATACGCATTTTTTACACTCATGAGCGTTTCATTATAATATATGTAAATTTTCTTGATCTTTTCAATAATTCATAAAATGTGTGCGTTTTTTTTTTTAGGGTCGTTGAACTTTTAATAAAACATTTTCGTGGTTCTCTCCAGAATTCATTTTCTAAAATATTCGATAATGTAATAGTCTGGAGAAACTTTTAAAAATGTACAATAAATTTTAAAAATTGTACAGTAATATTTTTAAATACCTTTAATATAAAATATATACAAGTTCTTAGGTTTCAAGAGATTCTAATAAACTAGTCTGGTAAAGTCGACAAATTCGTATATGTGATATCATATCACAAATAAACCTATAAGAAATGAATAAATAAGAAAATCCGCAATCATTGAAGTTTAAATTTAAAACTGTAATAAATAATAATGTAACTCTGGTAAATATATGATAGTTCGAATCTAATGTTTATATCGCATTTCTTTATAATAATGTTTTCTAGGCATTTCCGTTTTTTATTGGTTTTTTTTCTCTTCTGCTTTTATTTTCACTTGATTGTAGTTAAAATTATATCCTGTGTTTATTCTGCGTGTCGTTAGACCTGTATATTTATTTTTATATTCCAAAATGTTTCTTTTGCGTATAACTATTCTCGTTTTTAATAATCTGCCGATTTCTTGTATATTGCGCTGCACCGATTGCATTTTATCTCGTAGAATACTCTAGGAATAGCGAGTTGAGAGTAGATATTGTAAAATTCGACAGGATTACAGAATCGGACAAAATGGAATAGGACTAACGTGTAATAGAATGATACTACTGATCGTGTTTTCTGAGTTTATATTAACAATAGGGAATCAACGATTCCAGACTTTAGATGATTGACTTTTTCCATGGTCGTATACAAAATAAATAATATTTCTTTTTTTAATGACACTTAATACAAGGAAGCGATCAAACAGACTCTCTTTAAATAAATTACGTTACTACGAATATAATGTTTACTTTGAACGTCGGTAAATCTTACGAAGGAAATATTCAACGACAAGAATATCGAAGGAATATTTGTTATAATTCACTCCCACATTCATATTCCGCGGAGACGAGTCGCTCTTGGTCACTTAACGGAGTGCCGCGTACACGTGTCCCGCGACTAGTACGCAACTATTCCCTTCGCACCACCAATCGAAAGCTGTGCGGTGCGTATATACCTGCACCGCTATTTCGCTTTAATCTGCATTATGCGCCCGAAGTACATTCCAGCGGGTCATCGTCTTGGTCGGCGACAAAAGAAAACGAACCGCGGACATACGTTTTGTACGACGAATGTGTTTCTCGCGCTTTCCGACCACTTGTCGGCTTGTCGGACACTCGCGGAATGAATGCGTGAATAAATCGCGTCACTTGACCTCTGATGCGGTAGGTACCGCGCACGTGGCCGCGACTGTTGTGACCTCTCGACGAAACTTTAAAAATAAATAAATAAATAAAAAAAACAATAGGGAAAACCGCGTAGCGCGCATTAAAAATGAAAAGGAGCGAAAAAAATGTGGCTCTCTATATAAGAGAAACGGCCGGGCAGAAAAATGAGGAGGAAAAGGCGGGAACGAGAGCGAGTCCCGGAGGGTGTGGCGAGCGAATAGGTGCGTGGGCGTACAGGATCGAACGTTTCGCGGGTGACTACCCGAGGAAAATAGACGCCGCCGACGATTGTGAAAAACGAGCGAGCCGTCGAGAATGCGACTGGGCGGGAATTCAAATCGACTCTGTTCACTTTCGATGCGACTCGCGGGCAAATTCGCGAATGGTCCCGCGGAAAATCGGCCGTTAACGCTTTAAAAGCCAATAATTCAATCCGAAGAAATTGCAAGATAACTTATCATTTTCAGCGGCCCCGAGCCCGAGATATGGACTGCAAAAATGTAAACTAGCTGTTCTAAAGACACGTATTATAGAAAAAGTACACCGGCGATACTACACTTTCGTCTGCGGGAGCGCAGCGGCGAATAAGGAATAATACGAAATGGTCAAGTTTTATAGTTGCAATGGTCGCAATCGTCATTTAAATCGTATCATCCGCAGCGGAGCTATTGTACTCTAGGTTAATTCCCGGTTATCGGCTCCGGAAGTTCTTTCGGCACTGACCCTGACGCGCCCTATACCTATTGTTGGCGATGAGCCCTTGATATGTTTTTTACATTATTTTTAATGACAAATGATTTGTTGTTACAGTGCAGAAAGCACGGAGTATTAGAACTGGACGGTTTAAAACACATGCCAATGGTATATATTGGGAATACGTATGTCGCGCGTGCTTTACCGATACCGTAACTGAAATTATACAGAGAGAGAGAGAGAGAGAGAGAGAGAGAGAGAGAGAGAGAGAGAACTGATACATCAGCAAAGTAGGATAACATGTACTTCGTAGAAAGTACACTCAGTGGAGCTCCATAAGAACACACTGGAGGTCGGTCGACTAGAAATAAAATTTTCATTATGCAGTAAAACGTTAACGGCACCGCAATTTTAAGAAGTTACGAGCATGAATGCGAGGACTCAGTTGGCCTGCCACGTCATACACGTCGACGGGCCACAAAAGCGCAATCTATTGACAGAAGAAACGGCTTGGCGCGAATGTATGCATTTCTTCAAACAACTTCATAGCACGAATTGCGTGGGCACTTACATCTCTCTTTCTCCCTCATTAACTGCCGGCAAGTCGGCATTGTGCATGCAACCGGTGACGCGAGTGGGACGTCGAAGCTGCCTGTGAATGAAGTCAGAAAGACGAAAGCATCAATGGGATCGAGTGCTAACGAGTAAGTGACATCCGTTAGCCGCGGGTATACGTAACAGTCGGAAGCTTATCGTCGAGCCGGGGCGTGGTTAGGTTGCACAATGTGAAACGATGCAAATGTAAAAATGTAAAAAATGAATTACTCACCGAAACCCATCCGAACCTCATCCTCCTCGTCCTCGCTGTCGATGTGTTTGATTCCAGCCACCTCAAAGGTACGAGCGGACTCCACTTTATCCATGGGTGATCCGCAATCGCACGAATCGTTATCGCACTCACACGTGTCACCTGCACACTTACACCCCAACAGCGGATCGTCCGTGTCGATATTTCTGCAGGCGGTACAAGGGAAGGTCAAGTCGTCGATGGAGACCCTTTCGATTTTCCTCTCGACGGTCACCAGTAGCGTGTTAATGTACGCCGGAAGTTCCGAATCCGTGACATCGTCCGGCTGGAGAGAGATGTCCACTCTTTCGTTGGCAGGGTGGTAATCTCGCCACTCTCTCGCGACCCCGCTGGAAGAGACTTTCTCCAATGTTACGGGATTGGAGACTTCATAGGGCGCCAGGACGCGACTTCGGGTATCGTATCTAGTGGTCTCTTTCCACTTTTCCATCGTCGATGGCGACACGACCCGCGTGCTGCGTTTGAGCTTATTATTTCTGCCCTCGAACGAGCAACAGTTTTCATTCGTGGACTTCTTCGAGCACCTACTGGAACTAGCGGATCGGCGCTCGTGCTCGGATCGGACCTCCTCTCCCCAGTTCTCGATGACGTTGGAGGAGGACTTGACCAGATCGCAGCCCTCCTGGATGATTCGCGAACAATCGTGCTGGTCCGCGGATATGTTAGCGTCCTCTTTGCTGCTGTCGCGTGTTCTGGAGGCACGGGTGTCGTCCCGTGAGCGCCGACGAAGTCGCCACTTGGTTTCGACGGAAGATTCGGTTTCGGGCGTTTCCGACGTCGATGCCGAGGGAGGCTTACTTTGCGAAGAGTCCCGCCAGTCCACGAACTCGTCCTCCCTGTCCCAACCAAGGATCCCTGGGGCCCGCATCGACGATGATCGCCACAATAGGGCTATCTGAAAATTGATCGAGGATCTCTATCAATCTAATTGCTAAATTAGCCGGTCAATTGCCCCGGAACGAGCAGCCAAGTATTGAGTAAAAGTATTAAAAGACTCGCTTAATTAAATTAGAGGACTATAGGCTGCGCTGAAATGCATAAAACATTAGATCGGTATCTGTTAGCTTTAGCGGTCGTAAATCAAACACGAACGGCGAGTGTTATTAACGTAATACAGCATGTGTATACACACACCTCCATTTTATATTATTCAATAAAGCCATTCATCAAAATAAATTAATGAAAAATATAATGTCAAAGTGTTGAGTAACGATACTCATTTTCATTTTTTTCGGGATGTAATTGAATTTTCGATTCAGCGCGTGTTATTATGTAACGACACGTGTAACACCCGATTTTTCCCAAAACAAATGTCAGTATATATAAACGGAAAGATATATATATATGCAAATATACAAAGAATATTTTCCGGCGTGCGGAATTCAGCGTCAGCATTGTTCGAAAACATATAAAGCTAAACTTTCATTGCGCGAAAGTAATTTATGGGCTCATAATCGAGAAAACTGGTTTGACATAAGCAGAGTGCATACCTTCATAGAGCATTACATATATGTGTGTAGTTCGTAAACGTAACAAGATAATTACACCGTTAAATACTCGAGTGTAATAAATTAGTGCGCAACAAATGGCAATCCAAATAGTTCCTTTCGTAATCAATCACGAAATGTTGATGAATAATTATTGCAATTTTAGCAATACACGTTTTACGGCCTTAATTCACAGATCTTTTAAAATTGTTGCCGTTATTAATCGTCAAAGCTTGTTACTGATGATTGAAATGCAGATATAATTGTTCGAGGCAGTTAATATTGTAATTACACATTAGCTATGGGTAATTATGGATATCATTTTCAATATCGTCGACTTAACTGGTGTAACATGAAACTGTTACATTCGTTTTTTTTTTTTTATTAGAAATTGGTTTTTGTATTGAGAGGATTAATGAGCACTTCTTGATGATGCGATGATGAAAATAACAATGAACACTAAATAACCAGTAGTAGTATTTAGAGTGTTTAATGGTTTTATTAAATTCGTTGTTGTTATTATCAAAATTATCGTAATTGTTGATAATTTCTCAACATTTTCGAAAATATCAGTTTCCTTTCTTTCCGTTACATGATAAATTTTCTATTATCATTTTTCTACTTATTTTGTGTGATTTTTTTATCGGCTTACATTCTTGTTTTTGCGTTAATTTAACATATTTTATCAGCTTAATTGACATTTTGTTGTTTCTATTTATGATCTTCTTTTTATTGTACGATTTATCTATATTTATATAATATTTCTCCACTTTTCTTCAATTTTTCAAAATTTTCATTAATTTTTCTTACGTCGCTTTTTGTGTTATTATCGTTTCTTACTTTTTATATGTAGGTCAATTTTCATCTATTCTCATTCTATTTCTTTAATTTTCGTACATTTATTACAATCATTTATTGCAATTTCTTTGTTATATTATTAAATTTGCAATAAGTCATCATATTTTATATTTTTATCTGATCGATATAATCAATCTGCGTTATGTGTACTTTGAATATAACAAAATTGTTACTTTATGATTCCCGCATATTACCATTTTAATGAATTTTAATATATTCTCCTATTATTTCTATACGGAGAAAACACTATTGCTGCACAATCTTAACAACACGCTTGCGTCAACCAGGAGAATGGTTGAATATAATTTTTGAAAAATATAAAAAATTTTTCTTTAAATTATCTAATTTCAACCTCTTCATCTTTGTATTTAAAATTTATTATAATAATTTGAAGTATACTGCCGTGAATTTTCAACATTTTTTTTTGTTTCATATTTTTTATTTTTCTTTTTTTTTGTGAAGTTTCATACATTTTTCCAAGTCTCTTCTACTTGATACTTTAAAATATCTAAATCGCTGCTTCAATTTTTCTTTTTGTTGCTTTCGCCTTATATTTTTTATATAGTTTTCAATATGTACACATCTCATTTGTCGTAATCGGTAATACTTTCTCAATCGTTGTAAGACTAAATTTGTATTCATCTTGGACATAATCACGTTTTTCATTTATACATGTACAGATGCTTTTTATTTATTCTTTCCGAGTAAATTTTTTTATTATGTTATTGTTTGTATTTCTGTCTGTTTTCGTTAACTATTTAGTCTATGTATAATAGACTTTATCTACTTGTCTCGGGTATGGTTTCTGTCCACTTCTATAATAAGTAATTCTCGCATTTTATTTTTATCCATTCTTTTCAAGTATTTCGATGATTTTTGTTTGTTTGTGTTTTTTCACTGTTTCAATACACGCGGAGAAAAATGCATGTTAGCCATTCGTATTTTGGATTCTACGCTGACTTGGATAGTGTATACTCATTCACATCACAGATAGTAGCCATTAATAGACACATAAATATATTAAGTAGTGATATGTAAACTTCTACAATCTGTTTTGTAACATCAATTTTTCTTGTTCGAGATTACTTCATAATTATTACTATCTGAGTTATAATATAAAAAATAACACTGTATTTATCGTCATAGTGCATTATTATAGATCTAAGATAATAAACATTAATGTAATTGTATTCAATATTAAGATATGAATTCATATAATCCAGATGTTAAAACATCCATTTTTCTTAGTACATTTTTAAAGTTATTTTCTTTCGCATTATTGCAATTCTCTCATTTATCTCAAATTCACATTTTGTGAAATTCAATTTTTTTTATTATAAAATCCATGAATATTATAAAAATGGGAAGTTATATTAAACAATTTTAAGTCTTTTACTTTCATTTACTATTATTGTTCAATTATATGTTCCATATATATATATATATATACATACAATAATAATAATAATAAGGCAAATAATATCCCTTCAATCATGGATGATTTTGCAAAATTCAATTCCACATTGATCAGTGTACCCTCCGTAAGACGCATCCTTACGCAATACTGACATTTCGGAGACTTATGTCTATACGGGCATGTAGACAGCCTCGGTGGTGCTAACTGATAAACGAAGCGAGGGAGGCGTAACAGAATAGAGGGCGACAAAAAGAAAAAAAGAATGGAAGCAAGGGAAAGAGAATGACTCACCTCGACGGTATTTTGCTCGACTGACTCAGCAGCGACAGTGGCTGCCAAAGCATTCGCAGTCGCAGTCGCAGTCGCAGTTGCAGCTGCGCTGCGCACACAGAGGTAACATTCCCCGAGACGAAGAGACGAAGCTTCGAGTTCGCCGAGTCGCAGGACGAGACCGCTACCGCCAAGGGTCAAGGGCCAGCCCTTGGGAATCACGAATTCCTCGCCCTGTAAATCAAGAGAGAAAAGAAATTAGCATGAGTCCATATAGTTGAAATGGCTGAAGTTGTACATTTCAATATTAGGGGTCGATTCCATAAAGCATCAGTAATTTCAAGTTAGAATAAATATATATACATTATACACTGAAAAAACAAATGGCATATTGATTAATTTTGGATAATTGTGACCAACTTTTTAAGTTCCATCTTCTTAAGTTCTTTAACATCGTTGCTTTTCTCTATTATGAATTAGTTACTTCATTGCTACATGGCACAAAAGTTAAATAGAGTTTTTTTTTACCAGATTATGAATATCGTATACGCAATCATCGCCCCTTTAAAAGTGAAAATATATGATGGAAGAGATTCGCAGACGTTTCCTGCGCGCCCGTGTTGGAGTTATCAAAAAGTTAATCTTCGTCACCGCCATCCACCAGAGAGCTAAGAAATTTATAATTTTGCGATGGCACATTGCCAACAGAAATTTAACCGCGATAAAATCAGCGTTTTCGGGATTCGGTCGAAAACAAAAGAATCTCGTCGAATTTCCCCCGAGAACCGATGAGCCGTTGCGGCCCATGAAAACCGGCCGAAAAAAAAGGGATCGTCCCGGTTGACGGACAAGAATGCGGTCGGAATTTAATCAGATCCAAATTGGGTCTTGTATGCAGGAGGTTTATTAAAACGATTCGTCGCCTGATCCTCGTTCTCAATATATTTCTAAAAATTAATAGGACTATGATATATTATTAATCGAGTATTAATTTGTTGTGACCAAGTAGTAACGTTGCGATTCTTTCAGGAATATGAACATAAATAGATAATATGTCTGTGGTTTTTGAAAATCGTTGTAACGAGAATACTTGTTTTAAATTTAACAAATAAAACGATTCCCAAAGGACCTGAAAAATATAAATAATAATGAATAATTTTTCAATTTTTAGAACTATATACTATACAAAAAAAAAAACATCGAAAAATTCTGGAATTTTGGATGCACTTACAAATTTATTGTTTGAATAAGTAACAATATCATTATACAAATGAAAAATTAATTTCATTTACCAATTTGTTGATTTAAAAAATAAATTTTATATTGAAAAAAAATACATTTATAAATTTATATTATTATTTATTTTTATAGTGTTAGAAAAAATTTCCAAAAAAATGTTTCTGGACTTTTATTACCAGAAACACATAACAACGTAACTGTGAATTTTCTTGATGTCAAACCCTTCTTTAAAAATCTGATAAAAATTAAAATAAAGGATAAGAAAAAACTCAACTTTTAACTCTGTTACCTTCTTATACCTACCGCTTAAAATTCTAAAGATATAATCACAATTTCCGGTTAAAATAATTTACCTCTTTTACTTTTAGGTATAATCGAAATATTTACTGATTTTAATTACAATTTTAAAAAATATATAGCGAGAATATTCAAGTTTAATAGAATATTACGTTATATTTGATTTTATGAGACCAAAATTAATTGCACAATTATAAAATTACTAAGTAGGTGCTGCTATTTACTTTTCCAACTTGAAATTGACACAGAACTTTCATATATGAGGTAAATTTATTATCTATAGCGATGAAATCAATATTAATACGTATCATTTTGTTACTTCTGAAACAATCTTTTTGTATTGTAGATAAAAATAGTTTCTGTTATGAAAAAGTTTTTCTAGCTCAGAAATTTCGAGTAGCGGTATGAAGAATTCTCAAAGGAACCATAAACTTAACAATACTGAATAAAATAAGTAAAAAAATGAGAGATTACTTTCATCGAGGTCATTGTTAAAATTGCAATATATATTATATATATAATTTTATATATTTCTTAAAGACAAAAGCAATATACGTAAATGATGAACGTTTAACCTCGAACTGGGTTGCCATTCGAGACAAGCCAGGATTGTATTAATAACGCTGAACTAAAGCAGCTTTGCGCCTACATTTTTCGCATAAAATTGCGAATGCGCCGTCACCCACGTATAACTTTCAGCACCGACTATTAGGAGCTGCTGTTGCTCTGGATTGCTAAATCGCCGGTGCGCACACATCGCGCCTACGCGTAATAAGTGTAAGTATAATTAGGCGCGATGAAAAATGGACGTAATTATAATTAATGCCGTTTCGAAGGACAAAGAAAAAAACATCACCCCGAAATTAAATTAACATTATTAAGTTACCCGCTCATTCACAAGGAGCGACGCGTCTCGCGTCCGTGTATACGTGGTGCATCACGCGATTTTTAGACCCTGTGCATATTGTATGAATCGAAAAATCGTTATGTAAATTAAGAAGTTATGCCAAAAGTTTTCCGTAATATGATTACGAAATACTGAAAGGTGTCAAATGCATCACGATTTGTTGCTTTCATTAATGATTTGAATTCTACGGTTGAAATTTGCAACCGTAGATGCTTTTTATTTAGATTTAATATTTTTTTTTTATTATTTTGAATTTCATTTTTAAATACAGAGAGGAAAACGTTATATTATAGTCACAAAGTAAATAAATGAAACCATGCATATGAAAGTGATTTTTTCGTATTTACAACATTAATCGAAGATGACAAAATGTCAAGTTTTTATCCTACAGTTTTCACGATCGAAAGAATGATATTGTTAACTGATGAGTGTTTTAATGAACTAGAGTCACAAATAAAAAAAATCTCTTAAGGAGAATTAATAAAAATCCATGTCAACGAAATTGAACACAACTTACACCATATTATGTACTCTTTAAATTTATCGGCGTGAATTTCACTACATAGAGTATCGAGTATGATATTTCACTCTTTCTGGAGTGTAAATTCTTAGCCATACTCCAAAATAAAGTAAAATTTCATGCCAGGAAAATGTTAAATTCACTTCGGAAAGTGTGAGATATCACTATTGAACAGTGAAAATGCACTCTTTTGAAAAGTGACTCAATTTTTACTTTTTAAGAGTGAAATTTCACTCCAAGAAATTTAAAAAGTTGTTGATATTAAAATTGAAGAAATTGAAAAAAAATGCAGGGATTCTTCGCAAATTTATAATAGTTGGCTGGCATGAATACGTAGACATTGACAACAATCCGTAAAAAATAAAAGAAAAAAAGTATTGTCCATCAACCGTAGAAATTGTGCCTATATCAGAAGCATAATTGTTGTGTAAACTGTAATATGGTTGTCCCAACAATCCTTCCCAGTCAACCATCACAGAAGTTATGCCACAGTTATGTGACAGTTACATTAAAATGTCCGCCTCAAAATTGTCACAGTTACATAACAGCGATTGTGACATAATAGTTACATATCAATTACGTCAAAATCACTGTTATGTAACTGTGACAATTTTGAGGCGGACATTTTAATGTAACTGTTACATAACTGTGACATAACTTGTGATGGTTGACTGGGTTTCTTTCCGTATCCGAGATAATTTATTACAAATAAACAAATGATTTAACAATTAAACAAAAAATTGATTAACGGTGAAAAAACTTGTAAAAATGGAAAGTGAACAAAAATATGTTAAGGGCTATTCAAAATTTTTAGATAAACTCGAAAAAATGATACAAGATATCTGATAACTTTTATTCATGAATATTTACAAAAAGATTTAATATAGTGGACAAATAAACTGCTGAAAACAATAATAACAATAAACGTTTACGAAGCAAAAAAAAAACGGTCTGACTAAAGTGACGAAAATGAACAAGAATGTCCAAGAAAGAGAATGTTAAAACTATATCTTTAATTACGAAAATTACGAAAATACATCATTGACTTGATGCAGAAAGTCAACTAAAAATAAAATTAAAAATAATAATAAAATTAAAGATTATTAAAATCGACAAAGATATTATCGACATTATTGACAAAGTCGACATGAAAATGAAAACAAAAATTCAGCATTTCGATAAAAATGTGATTATCATTCCGTTCTTGAATCCTACAGTTTATAAAATACATATTAATTTTGTTGGAAAAAGGGTCGACTTTAAAATACCAAAAGTTGAAAACAAAAATACTGACCACTTTAGAAAAATCGAAGAAACTCGGAATGTCCATAAATCCAAATTTAATTACGTAATAAAAACATTGTTTAAAGAAAACGTAATACTTCTGAAACGAAATATTTCCTTAAATCAATGGTAATAACGCCGGGAAAAATCGTACACGAAGACACCACCGCGGGATTCATAATTGAAACGAACATGTATATATATACGCCGCGCAACAAAGGATTCGTAAATAAACTTCGAAATATTACGTGTTATAAAAGTACACGCGCGATATCGATCTAACAAAACAAACAGACGGCGCGCAACGTTCCGGTGTACAAACTATACGCAACAAGCGAAAGAAACAAATAAAAAAAAAACTCGTTGAAAAATCGATCGCACATGTTGCAACGCAACGTGGAGTCGCGCGAGGCTGCAGAATATGCCTTTTTCTGGCTGGTACGCGCAAGCTTTTCGCAGCCTGTGCATCGCCGGCAACAGTAATTGCCGCGGTGAAATATCTGATGAAAGTTACTGCAAAGTCGATCTTGATAGGCGTCCCCGTACAAAAGCCGCGGGTGAAAAAGGCCTGGCAGATCGCACTAGCCATCGCGGAACTTTCATATATGTTGACTGGAAGCGCCCTTGCACGAGATCAAATTAATCGGCATGACACGCCGCACTCCACACAGAGTGTGTCGTCACCTCCGAATCACCGAGAAACCATTATCTGCATTTTGTCATGATAATATGCAAGAATCGGTCGCAAACAATTGTTTTTATTTCTGTGACGGAAGTAAGTATATAAAGTTATAACTTTTTGGTTTGTCTTGAAATCATTGCTTAATTGAAAATTCATACAAAGATACTACATCATTCTTATTCGATATATCTTAGAGTAAATGTTAGATTAAGTGTGGATGGCAGGTTGCACCAGTTTGAAAATAAAATTGTTAATAATTTCGCTTCTAAATCAGTTTCATGCATTATTGTGTATGTATACAGTAAAAAAGCCAGAATTTTGAAAAAGTGTTTCGATTTCTTTGGGTATGGAATTCATGAACGAATTGCACAGTGTGTGTGTTTTTTCATGGATTTTCAATGTAATAATAAAGTAGTAGTATCGCTTAGGTTTGAAGTAAAACTAAAATTAACTTACTTCATTATTTAAAAAAAAAAGAATATGATTAAAACATCAAAACTTGGATTGATATAAGAATTCTAATGCATTCATCGTTGTCAATCCAAGTTTAGACATTTCAATCTTTTATTTTTTACAGGTAGTAAATTTTTCTTAACCTATAAATATTTTATGAGACTGCATAGTGAGATATGATAGTTAGATAAATTATTCCAAAGGATAAATATAAACTACCGTTGGATGGATTCATTGATTAATTTTAGACCCGTTTACATCCAAAGCTTATCAGCTGACTTTTCTACAATCTCATTTCACGAAATTGCGCGTAACATCAAAATAATTTGAAAAAAAATATGTTAATTTGTCAAACAAAAATATAATTATAACTGTTGCTAAAAATCCTTCTGCGGCATAATTACCCTGCAATAACTACTGAGCTTACCTATAGGCGTATTTTGATGCCAAACACGAATTACATTTCAACAGTTCTACATTTAACATATCAATCTGTGCGTGTACTTTCGAAAACTAACACTTCGTTTTTCTCAATATGCAAATGAATGAAGTAAGATAAAATGAACAACATGTTTGATAAGTAGCTACAAAAAAAAAAGAATAGAAAATGTGAAACTTCAGTTGCACCGTTCGTCGATTTACTCTCGTTACCGCCGGTTTCTGGGTTATACATTTGCCGACATTTCGCAATGGGCTCTGTGTGTAGTTTTCTTCCTTCAGGGTCATATTGATATCTTAGTAATTTTATCAGAAATTTATCAATTCTATCGTAGAAATTCATAATGAAATGATTACACGTTTTGCAATAAAAATCATTTTCCAATAATGGAAAAAAATGAATCATATTTCGTTGTAATCGTAAATCATACAGTCGAAATCTTTATGTAAATAAGAAAGCATATTCGTCTCACAATAAACGAGTATTTGATATCTGCTGGTATCTCCATAACGCGCTGCTATTATTAATTCGATGTGAATAATTCTATGATCTGCTTTTTGATTACTTTTTGTTAAAATTACAATTTTTTAGTCTTTTTTTTTTTGAAAATTTCAAATTACTTATTTCATAGTTTTAAATTACGTCTTATTCACTCTAACAATTGTTTTCATTAATTTCCCTCTAATTTTAAAACACAACTTTTCAGTACATTATATTTCACAAAAGGATATTACAATATAAAATCAAATTTTCCGAGTCATTACCTTTTAAATTATTTTACAATTTATTTATTTACATGTGACGTTTTTTATTTCTAATACAACTAAAAAAATATTCGGCAATCATCAAGCGAATCGAATTCTTCTATCTCTACGGGTCGTTACCAATGTGACGTCGTTAGAATGTCGCTGAAGTGCACCTGCTACCATTGGTTGTACTTCCAATAAATTCCCTCCAAATATACGAACAAAGTTGTAAAAAGTTTTAAAAAGAAAGATCAAACAATTCAAGTATATGTATACTTTATATAGGACACTCTTATATAGTTTATCACATATCTGATTGTGTAATAAACAAAAAATAATCATATTTATTTATTCCAAGAGTATGTATATATTAATAATGTACATTTAAGTTATGTACGCATTTATCCCAATGATCTTTTTATAATTGTTTTTCTATTAGCAATTACCACTAACGTTCACTGTTTGATATCAACTTGGTAGATTAAAAACTGATAATAAGAAATACAATTGCAATTCGTTGCATTTTCAGGCATCAAAATGCATATTATTCTCGTTCTTTTTTTCAAGATAATTAAAAAAGAGGAGTTTTCTAATTTCAAACATTGGCTACATGTAAGCCTCAAGAAAAAAAAAGAAAAACTTTTGCACAACATTGTCCTTTAACACTTGTTCATATACCAATTTATTTTATATTTCTCGGATATGTTACTTTCAATTTACATAACTATACATAACAAAAGTTAAAAGTTGCGTGAATTTTCCCATAACTCCATTATGCATTGAAAAAAAAAAGAATGTTTAAATAGGGCTACAATAAAAGCCGAAACTTTAGACAATTTTTGGTTGTTTCTTATTATCCCGATAAATCAAGAATACATATTTTTCAAATATCTTCGCGTATATCTAAATTTGACAAAAATGCTTCAATTGATGAAAGTTGAGAGCGTTCATGCAGTTCCACCGCAAAATGTTAACGAAATCTAAATTTAAAGAAACTGATCAGTCTATAATGTATAAGTTTTACAACACTTTTAACAAACATCTATAAAATTGGACGTTTGCAAAGGTTACGATTTCAAATCAAATATAAATCAAAGAAAATTTAAAAACGTGACAAAATAAAAGTGAAACAAGACTAATAAAAACATAAATGAACGATCAAATTTCCAAAAAATAGAACATATTTTATTAAATGAAAAGTCAACAAAATACAGAAAATTTAAAAAATATTTAACCTAATGATAAAACGATCATTAATAATTGATAAATATCGTGTGAATTGATGAAAATTGATACGAATTCGGAATAATTAACGAAAATATATATATTTTGATCAAAACATGGCATAAGTGAATAAAGTTTGATGAAAATCGATAAACTCTGGAAACGCATAGAAGGAAGATGTCTAAGTCGATTGGTCAATATTTATTACTTTCAGCAATGACAATGTTAAATTTTAAAGTTTACCATTGTATTATTGCTTGGTCTTTATTCGCATTCTCTATTTTTGTTGTTGTCTTCACTACTTAAACCTTTTGCGCACTTCAAGTAACATCGATCTCCTTAATAAGGTAGTATATAACGAAACATATATGTTTTCAGCGGAGCATCATTCGAGACTATACGAACAAGCGTGGCTTTACGCCTCCGTACACACCTCGCCGAGATTCGCGGTTTACCGCCTAACCAACGTCACGAATTAGTAGACACAATAGGCCGCTTGCATCGTCGGCCAGTTCCGTGCCAGGAATAAGAATGTGCGGCAGGAAGTGAAGGAAGAAGAAAAGGGGGTGGGTCCGTCCACTTGTGTTTTACGCGCTATATAAGCGCGCGAGCGCACGATATTACGTGCGTGCGCGAGTATACGGTTTCCTCCTCGACAAAACCACATACGCACGATACGCACGCACGCACGCACACTCCTGCTTGCATCTCGTTCAAAATGCAGATTAGACCTTAGGTCGTTCTTTCAGCATTCAGCTTTTAACCGCGCCGCCGTTAGTACGCTCCGCAAAACGAGTCTGGGCGTCATGGTACAAAAGCGTTACGCCGCTTTGTATATACGTATACGGCTCGACAATAAGAAACGTCCGCGTAAAATGGAAAACTTAAGGCGAACACCGTTTTCTCGAAGATATAAAAAATCTCCTTTTAGATGAGAAAATAGAGAGGAAACAATATATATGATAGAGGGAAAAAGAAAGAAAGAAGGAGGGCGAGGGGGGGATGCAAGAGGAAGGCGGATACAAGGATAACATAAGAGAAGGAAAAAAATAGAATGTAAAGAGATAAAACTGAAAAAAATTGATAGAAAACGGTATATGTATAATACACAAAAAATATATAAAATATATTCAAATTCTGGTCAACGAAAAATTTGAAAATATCACGAATTATGACCGAGGTGGAAACATTGATTAGTAATTATTAATAACCCTTTTCTTGATAACAGATATATATCGAGAAATCAATGGAATTATCAATCATCTGATTTCATTACACTCTATACTATACATTTAATGTATGCACTTGTACACGTAAAGTGGATGTGAATTGTGAATTTTCGAAATTTAAATTAAATAAACTTCACTTATTATATAGTTATTGTAATTAGTATAAATTACGCCATTAATCCGAATTAATAAAAATTTTACAATTTTACAAAAATGAGTCAAATGAACTATGATTCACTTAGAAAATGTCGACTTATAACTATAATATTTTTGCAGTATTTTTACCTACTCTGGAGTAAAATTTCACTTCAAAAAATTTACAGTTAAGAAATTTTAATTTTTCCAAATCATAATTTTTACCGCATGAATAACTGAAATACTTTGTAAAAAATCATTACACAATTCGAGCTAATTCAAATTATAGAGGTCGAATATTAGCGAATTTTTTATACTAATTCACATGTCAACAGATAATCTCCTCCTCAGCTATAATCTTAATTAAAATAAGCCTTTATCAATTTGTGACCCTTATACTCTCCGGTTTATCACGGCGAATGTTATCGGAAGATGATTCAATTATACAATTATAATTCATTGTACAATTCAATTAGAAAGATAATTTAAAATTTTTACGCTAAAGATGCATAGGATAAAGCATGACTAAACGATACCATGGGTTTCCAAATCGTGCTTGAAAACAGATCGGAAACAAGTAGCGATACACGGAGACACAAACAATCCTACCTATAGTATAGTCTGAATCGTAAATTTTAATAAGGAAAGAATAAGGATGGAGCGAGCGAGAAAGAAAGAGGTAAAAAGAGACAGATAGGAGGTATATAACGATAAGGACGACTATTGCGATGGCAAAGCCAAGGTTCTGACTTATTGTTTAACGTAGATCGTGACCGCGAACGAGTCGCGTATGTTAACATGAGCACACATAGCGGGGGTCAACGTTCCGATAGTTGATTTAATTGCGAGCTAGACTCGTTAACCAACCCGCCGTTCTAGATCTCTAAGAATAGAGCCTATATTGAAAAATTACTTCCCGGCTTCGGGGGACTTGTCGCATATATTTATTCCTATCTTTAATTCATTAGGCCACGCATTTTCGTCACTGATGCATTTGATTTAAATATTTTTATTTCAAATACTTATCTATACGCAATGAGATTATTGTTTTAGAAAGTATACAACGGCAAGAATAATTATATTATTAAGTATATTTCTCATACATTATATTATATATGTATGAGCTATTTGAAGACTCGAATAAAACTCCGTAATTAATAAAGGATTGAATTAAGAAGTTAATGAAAAATACCAATTAACAATTGGTTCTATTAATTGTATTTTAAATCATTAACAGAAAAAAAAAGTTTAAAATTAAAAATAATGTTTTATGCAATTTTTATCATTCTATATTGTTCGAATAGAGAACAACGTATTTTGTTTTTATCGTGCGAAATTGTTAACATTTTGGTACTGTTTCAAACGTTCTTTTTTCGATTTTGAGATTTTGTTAATAAAATGGCAGCTATTTTATGAAAAATTATTTTCTCGAAAACATCATTTTTAATTTTTTTTTTTTTAATGAATAGACAAATATAAAAAAGAAATTTATTAAATTATGATATTCATTGGTAAATAAACTATAAATTATTATAGAAACATTTATATTATCTTTTTTATAACAAATTTCTTATAATTTTTGAATATTTTTGAAAATGTTATTCATTTTAATTACGATATAAATTTCTTAAACCATTTTTAGGCATTCTATTCTTAATTCAACAAACGACAATGGTCCAAGGCTACGATAACTTTATAAAATTAATAAACCGAGAAAAATTAGAATAATTTAAATTATCGAGCAGAAATTATGCCATTTCTCCACAAATCGCCTTTAAATACGTCGTACGACTAATGTACAGTATCCAGTGGAGGAAAAACATCCAATATAAGCTCACAAAACGTAAAATTTATTTAAAAGTGACACAGTCGAATCACGCTTGAGTCAAAATAAATTTCAAAGCTGTCAGAAACTTACCGTTTGCAACTACGTTATCCCTGGAAAGTCACTAAACTCTCCGGTCGTACAGTAAATTAAAGTATAATTCAAAACGCAGAAAATTAGTCGCTATTGTTTCCTTTAGAGTCGAATTTTGTTATTCGCTGCGGCTTCAGTTGAAAATATTTAATAGTCGAAAGAACGGTTTCTTGGTAAGCACTCGTCTTGCAGGAGAGTTTTCTATTGTCATTGGCCGCAAGGGTTGGGACTCGCGTGCGCACACCCATATATACGCAGAGAATGCACGCACTTATAGTGCGTGTAACGCGGCTGCAACATGGAGGTTGTAGCCGGTCAGCCTTATAGGAGCACTCGCATTGTGCGATACCGCCTCAACATATATATACGGCTATATATGTATACGCGGTAATTTCCTTACAAAGAGTAGTCTTAGCACCGGCTAGTTCATCAAGATCTGTCGCTTATAGTTACGGACAGTCGTTGAAATCATTATGTTGCATTAACCTCGAGAGGTTAAACAATAAGTGCCTATTTTTCGAAGAAATCTCACGGTTACCCAATGATTCTTCCGCGTCTCGCACAAATTCCCCGAAGAATTACGTTGCACGTGATGTATGTATACGAGTGCTTTACATCGGTAATAAGCAGAACGCAATCCCATTCATGTGTGCGAACACTGGACTCGATAATGTGGAACGTACACGATTTATTTCAAGCGACGATGTTTTCCGAGATTTCTAATTGAATCATTTGATGATCGTCTTTTACCGTTGTTCCGTCACGGTTACGAAACATTGTCGTAATATGCTGCGTGTTCATTAGAGATAGATAAATCGAAATATTTATGATTAAATTAGGATCATAAATTAAACGTATTAAGACATGTTTAATTTTAGGATTGACAAGACAAATCTAGGACATAATAATATCCAGTGTTTAATATAGTGAAAAAGGACATATTTCAAAAATTGCAAAAAGTGAACAAATATCAAACATCGATAAATCATTAAAATAAACTTCATTATATAAATAAAACAGTTTTATCTCCATATATGAATGTATAAAAAAAAAAAAAAATTATATTCCAAACAGGACAAGTCTTGTCGCCCCGTGAAATTTTTAGCGACAACCGGTTAAGGAATTACATTCCATTGAGATATTATCTTATTACTTTATAACTTCAAGGAATACCTATAACGTCTCACTGACGCATTATACAAAGTACGAAGGTTTATCGACTGGCCTTCCTGATAAATTTGTATAAATTGAAATGTTGTGGAGCTTTGATAATTATGTTGTTGTTAGTGTCTAAACACGATAGTGTGCAAAATCGAAAGAGATTTCTCTTTCAATATATAGAAATTCCGCAAATTTCATTGGTCGGAATCGAATGATTGTATTTATAAAAAAATTCAATTGTGCCATTTTATTTATTTTTTTTTTTCTTAACTGTGGATCTCTACTGTATGAAAAGATTTTCTTAACTAATTGTTAAAAGTGTTTATTTAATTGTCATTTTGCAAAATATGATCGAATGTACTTTTATGAAAAGTATATATTTGATAAATATCGGGGCGCAAGCTGGGCCCTGATTCGCGCCTTGATAGATATCCGGGCGCGAGTCAGGGCCAAGCCTGCACCCGGATATTTACAAACTGATTTCTACTTTCTCATTAGTTTATATCAATTTCCGCCATATTTAATCATCACTTTATTGACTTTTTCATACATTTGCAATTTTCGATATTTTTGGCTTTGCGTACTGTTCAATATGGGATCATTCTGGCATTGCTTCCCGAGAAAAAAAAGTTCAGATAAAATTAGATCTGAATTTTGGCCATATCTGCACAGATATTACTGGATCAAATAAGATCTTATTCAGATCTAATTAGATCATTGACAAGATCAGACAATGTCTAACATTAGTCTTGTTATCTGACTAGATCTAATTGGATATAAAAATTACAGATCTCTGTAGATATGGCCATAACTCGGATCAAATATGATCTCATTAGATCTAATCTGATCTGAAAATATATCGTTTGATCTTGATTTTTTTTCGCGGGTTATGAAGATGATAGAAACTTGTTGGAAGTAATTCTATCATGAACAGTAATGGACAAAAAAAATCATTACATCTAATTAGCAAGTTTTGTTAAAAATTTTAAAAAATTTACATAAATATATTTTTCATTTTTCATTACATTTCTAATCAAATGTTAATTATCATAAATCTTCACAAATTAAATTCCTAGTATTTTCGAACAATTCTACAGTGCTTATTAATTTGCTTGATAATCTTTAAAAGGTTTCTACTCTTTCTTTCGATCAATGCATCGTCTTTCATGTATTGTTATAATAATTCTTCATTATTTCTTTCATTTCTGCGAAAATCATTTTTCTCCTCGTTTCTTAAATCCGTATAGTTCGAATTCTAATAAGAAAACCACTAGATAACCAGAAGAAGAGTTTTTCTCTCCCTGGGGTCCATACGTCATGATTCCTTACAACGAGGGGATGAATTCCAAAATTACCAGAGCGTGCATAAATCGCAACCATACACAATCTGAGATTATTGTAACCTCGTTGGAAGGTTAATGTCCCGCCAGGGGTTCATAATTCGCAGCATTAATTTCATAAATTTTGACAAAACGACAAGGTATAGTGCGCCGAATCAAGACTGCACAGAATACACGCGTAAGTAAGCGGAATAAACGAACTGAAGCAAAGTATATATATATATATAGGTACGCATGAACGTCTCGCATTTATCATATTGTTTTTTTCAATTACCATAATGAATGCGTCCGTATACAAATAGGTATAAAAGATAATCGAGAGTTACAAACTGGAAGCGACTCGGAAGGATTTGCAAAGTGCTCGTCGGCCGCTGTGAAGCAATGAATTTTCTTTGGAAGCGTTCTCGTGCGACATTATCGAAACTTCATTCTGCAGTGCGGTAGTCGTACTTTTTTGCGATCGAGTAATTGGCTCGCGCCTTGCGTGTATACATTTCTCTCTCTCTCTCTTCTTGCACTTACTCAATCTCAGCGGTGGGCGTTATACGCGGTAGTCGCGAAGAAATCGAAAACTTTGCCGATAGTGTCAATAACGCGAGCGATCGATTGCAACATCAACCGATAGCGCTCGCTTCGTTAGTATAAAATTCTTTTGCGCGAGCCGTTCGCTTTACTGAATTAATTTTTTTCGCCAATCTCTGCGCAAATGACGGTACAAGCAAAGGGACTCAAGGCAGAGAACGCGCAGAGATATCCGCGGCAGAAATGGAACTCGCCACTGAGTCATTATTTATAATCCATATACACGAAAATACGCAAATTGTGTCAAAATTTGACCAACATTGACGAAAGATGATGAAAATAGAGAAATGTTAAGCCAATATCAACAGTTGATAAATTGCTTATTATGGTCTATAAATTGCCTAAAATTCTAACAAATTGACCATATACTGACAAAAATAAAGAAAAATATATAATTCACAAATAAATGTGAAACAGTCGCGAAATATTAAAAAAAAGTACAACCCATTCTAATAAATAAATAAAAAAATGAAAAACAGTACCCAAATAACACAAGTACGTCCATTGAACGTTTGTCATACGAAGACTAATTGTAATGGACGTGCAGTGGATGTACATTGAATGTAAACATAAATCGGTTTTCTGATGGACAAAAACTGGACGTACATTTATCATCCAATGCACGTGTGGACTGGGCGTCTATCATTCGTACATATCTGAATGTCCATGGATGAATGGATGAAAATTGGACGAACCATGGACGCCCAATGAACGTGCAGTGCGAATTGGGTTCGTAAATAACACTTGAAGACAACATTACTGTCGACTTTATTAAACATTAGTACAAGTTTGCCAAAAGCATTGAAAATTGACAAAATATACAACGCTAGATAAAAAAGATATATACATTTTGCAAGAGCATACATTTAACTATTTACAATGTAATGAAAAATCACAAGTTTTATTGCAAACATTCCATAAAATGCAAACGAAGAATCTGGTAAAAAATTAATAGATTACCTGCGCGTGATCAAATTTCAAAAAATGATATAAACAGACACATTTTTAACAATAGTCTTTGAAATTTGCAAATATTTCGATGATTAATTAGAACCGACACGGTGGATCGCAGTAATGAACGGATGCATTAATCAACCACACACTAAAATTTCATTTACTATTTTTTAGATATATTATAAGCGATCCAGTTACAAGGTCGCATCCAATCATTCGTTCTCGGTTCACCTGGTAATCCATTTCACCAAATTAATCAAGGCGCGTATAACCGTCGCTCCAATACAGCCACATTTACGATTGCAACCTAAGCGAAACGTGACTCGTAACTGGACACAGGCCTCGAGTTTTCTCCGATTCGTATTATGCGAGCTGAGTGAAGATGAAGTTCACTCCGTCTACTCCAGTTTTCGCTATCGCTCCGTGAGAGTGAAATTTCTCTCCTAAATTACTCCACGCCGTGTACACTATAGAATATGTATACGCGTACGCTTCCTTTTGCTCGTTGACTAAATAAATAGACGCGTTTATTAGCTGAGCGAGTCTGTAAAGCGCATATGTACACCTGTATTCCGCCACTGGGGCACGGAACCATTAATCGAGGCCGAGCGACTCGCTGCAGATAACGGAATAACTTTCATTATTCTGGCATCGCGAAGAACGCGCACGGGAGAAAATTATGAATAAAATGAAAAGGCAAGAGAAGACACTGATAAGCTACACGAAGTTATATATAGTTGGATCGGAGATCGGAAATTTATTATATCTCAGCAGTTGGAATGGCGCTTGCAGTCTTTTGCAGCCTGTAATGCGTGCGAATATGCATCGGGTTGTTGCCAGCAGATCTTATATCGAGAAAGCTGTATTAAAATGTTGCTCTTAATTATAGCGAAGGAAGCTTAACATTGTCATGTTAATAAAGGGTAAAAAGTTTAGGAGTCGTACTAAAAATTTTAATAGTAGTAACCATTATAACAGATGTCCTAACAGAATACATAACGGTCCTAGTTTATACCAAAGTGATATCAAGCTCAAAGAATAATGAGACTATCGAGCCAATATAATGGATCAGCTTCGATATTTTAGTAAAGAGAATACGAATGATAGACTATACACGAGTATAAGAATGTCTGGACCACTCATTTATCAATGCAAATAGACATCACGGATGTAGACAACGTAATTATGACCTACACTCGTGAAGTACATATTTCATAAGCCAACTCCACATTGAGGATCCGTTTCTTTGTTTACCAGACTGCTTGCCCTTTCGTTTCGCAGCCGGCGTTAACGCGAAAAACGAATAAATCCCAATTACCCGATCAGACTTTCGATTTCCAATCGAGCAAATCGAATCCCCAACGTGGCGCCCGGTTTTTTACGATTGCCCACGCTCGCGCACTCATCCGCGATGCATTTTTAGCTCGCGAAATCCGGTATCATTATGTAATCCAAGAGCTGCTTCTTACTCTTGCTTAGTGGCGTTATCAACCACGGGATCGCTGGTAAATGCAATAGGCGGAAAAACGAGCCATTTATCTCGGCTCACTCACGATGAGCGCCGTCGTAACTCGAAGTCACGGACGGCCGCGCGCCGCGTGCAATCAAGCATTATCTGATGTGACATTTCGTGAAAATATGACGGGGCGTGTTTATTTAAGCGGCGGCGCTTTTCGTTCTGGATAATTGTCGTTTCTCACGACGTTAATTACCGTGATTGTTATCCCGGAAGAGCGGGGCCATGGGTCGTGGCGAAGGTTCCCGGGACAGCTTCGACCCAATAACAATGATTACAATTTCTTCCATACCACCAATCGTCTTTTTATTGTTAAGCCGCAATTAATATCGATTCTCGAATATATACGTGTTTGTTTATAGCAATGCGTGAATATTGGAAATGGATTGGGGATCGATTAAATTTTAAATAATAAAACAATAGTATTTCTGTGGTGATGAGTATAATCATAAAGTTCTCAAAAAATGTCAGTCTACCTGATCAGATCAGATTTTGGATTAGTAGGAAAAAGATTCATTGTCATAATAGCAGTTAGTATAGATTGCAACCTTTCAGAAAAGTTTTTTTAATTAATAATTAAAACTTCCAAATTAAAGCAAAGTTGCATTTTTCTTTTAATTTATAAAAACTGATATTATTTAAAATTTTGATTTACAGATAACGAATAACATGATAAAGGACAATTTCTAAGTATAAATTGATAAAAATTTGTTTAAAATATGTTGAAAGTTGACAATTGAAATATTTAAGGAAAGTTGACAAAATATTTAATTTTCATGCATAATCAAACCGAATATGTATGAACTATTGTCATTACCATTTTCAAGGCATTCTTCAGTAAATTTAAAATTGAGTACAAACAAAATTTTAAATAAGTGATAAACAAAACATATAAAAATTAAAACAATAAAGGTGACGAATAATGAACTCTTCTTTTTTTTTACCATTAATACATTTTTTAATTGAATCTTCGACAGTGTGCGGTGAATTTTTTTTCAAGTAAGATTATATTTTAGAGTAACATCTACGTCGATTTTATATTATTGGCTTATTTGTATTTGTATTTCTAATTTTTACCATTTTCGTCATTCTTTTAAATGCGGGCAATAACTCGCGTCTACTGATTTACGTCAAATTTTATATTCATTATTTCTCTTTACGACGTTTTTTTGACATTGACATGCAACACATTGACATGTGACAAACGTTACGCATGTCAAATACGGTTAGGAAATTGACATTTGCTTTCCTATAAAATTTACGTTTATGTATTATTATTGATGGAAGTTTTTGTTCTAGAAAATTTTGTATGTCTAAATATTGACACGGCATATATTTATAGGTCGCATGTCGTTTTTGAAAGTGGAAACTGTATTTGACTGCTTTAGTCATCATTATACACTATCCTGTAATCTACTTATCGATTTTTTATTATTCGCGCTAAGATTAAATCTATAAATTTATATAAGGGAAATAGGGCATTTATTACAATTTTTTCGTAGTTGGATTTACGAATGATAATTTTTAGTGAAAATACTAAAATATAAAGTTTTATTTTCAATATCGCACAGTAATAAATAAGAAAATTATGAAAAACTCCACTTTCTAACTGTAAAAGTTTATTTGCGACGAATCAAGCAAAACAAGAATAATTTGTACGTCAGCTTCGACATTTCTGTACTGAAAATTACAAAGAAAATAATAATTAATACCTTCAGTATAAGGCGTCATGAAAAATGATGTCTATGTACATTTTTTTAATAACAGTTTTTCTGGATGAAAAGCGTGAAGAAAATAACTAAACAGCTTCAGCATGCAATTACGAAACGTTACATTTCTTCTTGATGGAGAAGTGACACAGCAAAATGATACACATTTCTATGTAATACTTACGATTGCTGATACCAGAGAGATATATGATTATGCCATTGTGCACTCGCTTACACACGCAATCATTGGAATATTCTATCATTTCTACGATATAAACAGTACACGCGTTTCTGCAATTGATTTCTTTAAAATTAGAAATAAATAATTTATAGGTAAGAGAGGAATGAATAGCAGTAGCTTTATAGTTTTATTTACATATTGAGATGAAATACAATAAGCAATGTAAAATTTGAAATAAGAAAGTTCTTAATTACAGATTTTAAACTTGCGAAATAGATACAAATGAAATGAATTTAAAAAAATGAATTAACTGCGAATATAATTTTTTAATATATATTAGTTGAAATGTAATTAAATTTATATTCAATTATATTATTAAACTGTATTGTACTATCCAGTCAACCACAATGTAACAATTATGTAACATTAATGTAACATTTATGTAAGAAATAACCATGATATATATTTCTGTCATAATAATTGTCACTTGTTGCAAATAATTTGAAAATTCCCTTTGGGGATGTCGAAATTCAGTCAGATACGGGTTATAAAATGTATCTCATTTTTCTGGTTTAAAGCACATTTTTTAAAAACTAATTTTATTGTCGCTCAAAGAAATTTGGAGAGATGTACAAACCATTAGGTGAACATTTCCTTAACTTAGAATGAAAATCAATATTTTATATAATAAATGTTACGTCAATACTGTAACATTTATTTTCATAATCACTCAATGAAATTTCATACTTTAAAAGAGATACGTTAAATCTTATTTCAAGATTCAAGTCAATTCAAGCAGGTTCAATTAAAACGGAAAGACATGAACGTAAAGTCGGTCAAAGAAAAAATTGTAGACAACTACGAGAGATATAAAACGAGATTGATCCAACATCCAAATCAACTTGTGGAAAATCTTCTAAAATTGACGATCAGCAAACTCAAGACTAAAAAAAATACAAGACTCTACAATAGAATATTATTAAACCAATATTATTCAACTACATTTTGATAACACTTGTAACATATATATGTAACATATATATATAAGACATATAGACATATGTCTATTCTTTTTTTATTATATTATAATAAGTATATTGTTTATATTTACTTGTAAAGGTACTGAACAGTGGGGATGTACCAACACTCTATACTTTGTAAATAAGATTTAGTTATTATCACTTTTTAGGCATATTGTAAATAAACATGTGAGAAAAACGATTCAAGTAAAAGAGTAAGTTTCACAGACTGATCAATCACTTTATGGGTTTGTCTTAATGCCAATCCTGCATATAGTGAAATCGAAACGTAAAACTTTGACGTAAATCTCAAATTTGTATTTGTATTTTTCAGAAAGAAGATGTCCATCTCTACAAAGTTGTGGTAGAGTAATCACTCAACAAAATTTCCATTAAATAAAATGAAATAAAAAAAAATGTTGACCACTTAAAAAAATGCTAAATCTCAAAAGCTATGTATACTAAAAGATATATCCACAAAAATACCGAAAGAAATCACGCACAAGAAGAATCTGTCGCGGCAATTATATACATGTTGAGGTGAGAATTTAAACACTATACTTTTACGTAAGGATCGCAATAATCCATTTAACGTTATTGAATGCTTGACTGTAGGAACCGAGTAACACACACAGCGCAGGTATGAGACCGGAGATAAATCTCTGTACTATCTTTGCATTGAATAACTTACAAGGACTGAAAACTTTAAATCAAGTGGAGAAAAATCAAGGTTGTTTTGCGAGAATTTAGTGTTCACGGATACTTTCACTGTATAAGGTATTGTCGAAAAAGATTACCCCGATACCCCCTCAAAAACGGAACGAGCGATTAATCGCAATTCCGTGGATTAAGGTCGTAATCGTTCAAGCCGATTATGTCAGTGCGTTAAAGCTTATATATATATATATATATATATGACTGTATTAATGAAAGCTCATCCTGTTTCTATAATCGAGTGCGACGTACATGTGATACGGGATGATCGTGGCGATCGCTTCATTCAATTATCTCGGATGTATTAGCATTTCTGCATTTTGAGCGACCCGTGATTATCCGAACTACAGGGAAAGCGCGCTAGTCTTAATTATATATGCATTTCAAAAGCTACGACGCGAGGCCTCTAACTACCGCGAGTACTTGTACATCGCCTCTATATAGTCGGGCAGGTGTAGTGGTATCTTTAACAATTTTTGCGAGAAAAAATCACTCCAGAATTACACACCGGTTACAAGAACACTCGAATAAATTACAGGCGCGATAATCAATCGCTTCGTACTTACATGTGGCCGCCAAATCATTTTAAATAAGAAACTACATTTAACGTTTGCATGATTTAATGCATAGACAGCTCAAAAGATGAAAATAATGTGTAATAATATTATTAGTGCAATTTTGTAGAAATATCAATATTTTTCTATATCGTAGAACACGACGATGTTATATATTATACATTTCGACTTTCTATTTTACACGAGGTACTTGAACTGATCCAAAACAACCGTAGTATTCTTGAAAACTATTGTACATACACGAATTATTACTGATTCTTATACATTTCTTATAAAAAAAAATTCAATTTCTTATAATAAAAAAAATTCAATAAAACTCTGAAATAGAAAAAAAAACAATTTTTTTTTATTTATAAAAATATAAATATAAAGTATACCTTGTAAAATGTTAACAGATATATGATTGTGTAATGTTGAAAATGTATTGTCTTTATAAAAGATGTTTTCATTATTTTGTCATATTAGAGTTTAATTTTCATTTGACTTTTTTATGCGTCTGTGATGGGCCACGTTGTGTCGCATTGCAAGTTTATCAAAATTGATTAACTTGAATAAAAGCTAATCAAAATGGATCAAATTTATCAAATTTGATCGAACATTGATCAAAATTGGATCAATGTCTCTTATCAATTATCTCTTCTATTTCAGCTTTGAGATTTTGAAAATTTGAATAAAAAATTTGATTTAAATCATATAAAAATTGTACGTATTTAGAGTACAATATTTCATAGCCTTATTCGTAACCAGCGCTTGAAAATACATAAATATACAAAGTTAAAACTATATCGCAAAATTTTGACCTGTACTCATGAAGTTATTTTTGAAATGATCCAAAGTACACAACATAAAATTAAAAATTGTCGTATATATATTTATTCGGAAATAAATTCATTTATTAAAAAGCTTTATATTTCAACCCTTTAAAACATCATGTGTGTCGCTTATCAATATTTCATGATTCTCTACAAAATACATGCATGAGTAGAAGTCAGTCCTGAAATGATACTTGGGTAGCGTTACTTGTTAGTAATTTTTTATAAATCGAAAGAAAAATTGTAATGAAGATTACATTGTAAAATTGTCATACGTAAAAATACAATTAAAATATAAACGATAAATTTTAATTCATCTCTTTCATCGAAATTTTTAGAACTATTGTTAATAAAAGTGAACGTCTTTATCTTCAAGATTTCAAGTTTTGCTTATTTCATATTTTCGTCATTATCATTGAAATATTTTACGATTACTATATTTTTTTAATTGAATCTTCGACAGTATGAGGAATTCAATGACTTAGGACTTTAGTGAAAAGATTGAAGTTAATTGAAAAAAAGGAATGAAGCAAATATTGGCCGCGAATGAAGATGAGAGAAGACAATGAATCGAAACATCTACATCAAAGAAAAGAATCAAGGATTGGACTAAAAGATCGTACAGACGAAAAGGGATGGCTGCCAAGAGGGAAAAGAAGAACTGAATCGTTGACCGCTTATCTAACGTTCACCGCGATGTTAAAACTGGTAAGCGAGTATACTTTGTATATGGGGAAACACACGGAGAAGTGAGTCCGATCGCCCCCTGGTGTCAACGAACAATCAAACCCGGAACACGTAGCACGCCAGGGACCGACCGATGAAGCTCTCTTCCCTGCACGGAGTCTCGTGCACCCATGCAGTCCACATGTACATACACAGGCACGCAACAAAAAGAGCAGCACTGACTGCATAATAATCTCTCTTTCCCAAAGTCGAAGACTTTGAACGTATCACGATGTCCCGGAAAACTCCGGTAATGACTATATAGGCAATCGTTGCACCTTCCGGTGTGTGCGTGCACCTGGTGAACACCTTTAGGGCCGCAAAAACGCCTTCTGGTTAACGTCAGGAATCGCTTTTGACATGAGCGAGACAACGCGCAATCATCCGGTCATGGTTCAATGGTGAGATCGCTTTCGAGTACGTATTCCATTGACGGAATCAAGCGAGTGTGCAATTCGAGAGGCTAATTGGATTCCGAATTTTTCCGGCATGCACGCTCGCGCTTTTTTGAGGCTCGCAAGCGACTCCCGGGGGAAAACGCGCTGGAAAATGTTTATGCCGTCGGTGAAAGTAACGAGGCGTAATTGTTCGATTCGAGAGTCACGGTATCGCATTGTGTGATCTTTCCTCCGATATCGCATTGTCTCGAGGATTTCAATTCTGAAAACATGTACCAATAATGATCGGAATCTCGGGGAGTGCGTTTGGGCGTGCGTGAGTTGCGTTCTTACGCGAGAATAATACAAGGAACCGAATGTATATATACATAGATGAAAGGGTAATTGAATGCCAGCTATTTTCTTGATGAAGGGGAAAAGTTCGGACGCGTTATTTCGCGAGTCATATATATACATTTCATGTTTCTACTGGCCGCGTGCAATTTCTACTAATTCCTACCGGAAAGCAGTCGGTACGTACCTATACACTTTGCTTTCGTCCACGTTTTTCCTTTTTGTGTACTTGACGTTACGTTTATGCAACAATAAACGACCACGTTTGTTATTGTGCTCTATTTGTCATATCGTTGCGCGACAGGAATAGCGCGTACTTAGACCGTACTATTTAGAGACACGCGATTATGCGCATTCATACGTTTCCATTGTGGATTATTCAATGGATATATACACTCGAGTGGTATAGTAGGGTACCTTGTACAAACTACTCAGAGACACGCAACAAACGTAACAACGAGATTGATGTAGATTTCTCGTCTACCGTTACGAGACACTCAAAATCAAAATCAAAGTACAACTCGGAAGTGAGTATCTCACACGGTCGATTTAATTGAATTTCATAAGGAAGAATAATTAAAGCCTTGCATCTGCAATAAGTTTTCTACGCACGATGCATAAAAGTGCAGGTGGTGGAATTTCCGCGATATCAATTATTGCTATAGATATTATTTTTCGTCTCAGTCAAAATGAGCAGGTTTTCAATTAGCGTGAATTTAATTGGATTTGTAATTGATCGCCACCGCATGAAAATGAAAGTATCGACACGATGACATGCGGTTCATGATATTTACCTCCGGCATTTATAAGAAAAATAGAAATTTGCTCGGTTCAACGTTTCATGGATCGGACCCATAGTTCATATAGTTCAAACAGAAATATTTGTCGTGCATTAAACAAATTTACAAGAAAGATTTCAAAAAATGGTCTTCCAAGCCTTCATATATGTCATTCGAAAAACTAGAGAAACTGAACAAATGAAAAATTACTTCTTGTAATAATATATATGGTATATGAGACAGAAATGTCGATCTACTAAGAAAGAATGAACCTGATGAACTGGATGATGGAAATGAAGGGACCACTAATTGATACTGAATTGTCTTCCTATTGCTTTCATTCGTTTCTTAATTTGACTCTTTAGTGAAAATTTAATTCAAGAATGTCATCTTTTTGTTTATAATTCATTTAATAGCTATACATCAGCTTCTATTGGAGCCTCTTTTGCTTCACATATAAGGCCTGTATTTTAATTTGAAATTAATTCAAGATGAATTTTTTCGAACTGCGATTTCTGACCGATTCATAATAAATTAAAGATAACGTCGCTCATTGGAAAACAATATTAACTACAACAGACAAAAAAAAAAAAAAAAAACATTCGAATACATTTTCTAATGAATTTATAATTTATCGAAAAGATAATTTTAATTATTATTTGAGAAACAGTTCCAAAAATTTTCAGAGAGAATAATTAATTGAAAATTTGAAAAGAAATCAAAATGTCATACATCGAACTACATATCAAATGAATGGAAATAGAACCTGATTAAGGTATTTCAAACACTGATGAACATATTCCTGTCAAGAGAATTGAACAAATATTGTACTTACTCAAATAATAGGAATACTAGTATGCAGTAGGGTTAAAAACTCAAAATTTCGCCAACTCACCTGAAACAAATTAAAAATGACTTATTAATACTTATTAGTCATTTATCATATATTACACGTATTGCGTATTTTATTTGCACACACTATAGTATGTTCTATTTAATATTGGTATTTTATTTCAACATTCAATAAAAATATTGATATTTAGTATATTTCTTTTTTTATAACTTTTCAGGAACATGTATAGTATTTTATACACACACGTTCACATACCCACACATATTTATGTATATATATATAACATGAGGCCAGTTTATGACCATTTTTTCTGGGCTCCATTACTTTTAGCGTAGAGGCTAGAAAATATGAGCAGAAACTTGTTTCCTTTTCTTGTAGGGATGAGTTATAAGCTATCTTTTCTATTATACATCATAATACACAGAGTTATTTGCAAATGTCTAAAGTAAATCGTATGGTATTTAGAAAATTTTGATTTTTCTTGATCTTGTAACGTTTTTCGATACTTTTGTATTTGTCATCGCCTTTTCATGTAGAATTTTTTTCATGTCAAGTGTGGTTACAATTAATTTCTCAACTTTCAAAAAAAAAAACGCCCAATGATGACAAATAACGACAAATAGTTATATAATAATGACGCAAGAGATAACACAGGAAGAATACGGTAATTCTCCACGACCGTCCCCGTTCCCCTGATTCCATCCGTTCCCCCCTCGTTTCGTCTCGCAATAGAGTCGGTCGCCTATATACTTAATGCCTTGCCCCGCGAGTCTAAGCTTCCCATCTTCATCCGCCACCGACGACGAGTGCAAAACCACTCCGAGATTGCAGATGCTACTTATTGGGAAACTCGTTTTTCAAGGACGCGCGTTAGGGACACCGCGACGGATTAAAGTGCCCGTTTTGTGCACTGCCAATTTTAACGACGTTCCCTCTCGAACAATTATTGCTTGTTTTCTTGTCTAGATGCGACCTCTAAAGAAATAATGAGATATAGAGACGAGTTACATTCAGAAAGAAGAAGAAAAAAAATTAAAAGAAATGAATCATCAAAGAAAAAAGTTGATTATGCTTTTTATGATGTCTGCTTTGAGAATAATGGTTTCGATGAATTTGTTGAACTCTAGGGGATAAAAAGCTAATTCATTCAGCATCACTCTTATTCTTATTATTATAAATTTGATTATTAAGATCATTAATTCATACGGGGGTGCTTAAAGTCAGCTTTATATATTGATTCGTTTATTCAAATTGTTCCATCATATTGAATATTTCGCTAGTTTTAATTGCTTTATTCCATTTATTCTTTTATCATTGATTCATACGATTTCTATTATTAGCTGGCGAATTTACAACTTTTGTACTTTAAATATTGTGTCCCCAATGGGACACAATATTTAGACCTTCTTTTTAATGCTAACACTTTTAATAATAATGCGTTTTCTGGCCTCCAATGTTGTGCATTTATCAAAATAATTTAATGAAAGGAATACTCATTCAAAAAAAAAAATTTTTGTTTGCAGGTTTAATTTCGCCAACTGCTAATGTTAAAACTTATTGAATTGATGACGACGATGACCACTATTAATTGCACCAGCCCAAATTATCACGTATTGAGGCTAAAGTGAAACTTGGATGCATTTCTTCCCAGGAGCGTTTTGAAATTCGGTGGTCGAAGAGCAGTAGGCGCACGCATTTTAATCATCGTCATCCTCGCTTAGTGCGGAAGGTGCACACTGCCGGGTCGAGCACTGGGCATTTCGATGTCCTCTCATTGCCATCGTCGATGCATGCAATTTGTTATTATGCGCGTCCAATCGCCGGTAGCAACAACCGGCGAAGAGAACTCGGGTACAAGTCCGGGGTGGCGATCAGTCAACTCATGCCCGCCGGAGCGATGAAAGGAGCTTCATTATTCATCGGTTTCCTCCCGGAGGAAAACGCCCGGATACCAAGAGCAAACGAATATAAGGCATGTGTGGGAAAAGAGAAGGGTCCATCGAAAAAGAGGAAGATCGACACGTACATATATGTATGCCAGATATTTTAGTAATTCATCGATTAATAACAATGCCATATATTCAAGAATACAATCATAGTGTATTTTTTTTTTTTTTTTTTTAATATATTTTCATACAATCTTATAGATTATTGTAGCTTAGAATTCTAGTTACGGTATTTAATTTGCGTATATGCCATCTTTGATCGTCTTTTATATGTGAAAATTATGTCAAAAAAAAAAAAACTGAAATAAAAAATTATTGAAAATCACCGTAAATTATTGATATTGATGTTTGTTTTTTAACAATTGTAGACGTAAGGATATGACGGAACATTATTTTTAAAAATGTTTTGTCTTGAATCTAGCCATTGTTTTGAAATTACAAAGTATTAAAAATTACAGCTTTTAAATGATTTTAACATACAGTAACAATGTAACTTTTAAAATTAGCGCGCAAGTATGGAAATATTTTTAACTGTATAACAATTAGTACATAAGAATTCTGTAGAGATTCTGTATTCAAGTGAATTCGAGCGATTCTTACAAAAAAATAACTCGTCCGACATTTTGGGTCCGTCATTTAAAATTTTGAAAATCAGATGTCTGGTTATGAACCTCAATGGCGATCTCTAAAACTCGCGAGTAAGTTTCGACTGATTTTTAAGAATTCTTCCGTCATATTTGATCTGTCATCATCATAAATGAAAACATTTTTCATTCACCTTAATTGTAAAAGTTTTATTATTGTCTGTATTAAAGTCCATTGAAAAACTTTTATTTTTAACCCTTTGTAACTTTCTAATCTTGATTATATTCGTTTCAGTAACTTCTCAGCAAGCACAATTCTGACAATTATGTGACAATTATGTAACAATTATGTGACATTTACGTAACACATAAAATTTATATAAATGTTACGTAACTGTTACCTTCAATGTTTCCAGGGATTCATTCGCTTCATTCGTCGTAACTTCCTAAAATAGTAATTGAATTTTATTTATATTTCAAGCAAGAATTGACAACAAATTCGTTAAATAAAATCAAACAAATGTTCGTAAATTTATTTCAGATGGAATTTCATAAACGAACGTGCAATAATGTTAATTTCACCGACAGGTTAGAAAAGCACGACTACGGCTATGCAGTCGAAATCGACGTTTGATGTCTGCGCAATGCGCAGTAAATCCGCGCAGTCGAGATTATATATTAATTCTTGGTGGCGAGTTCCTCCCACTAACCCAGGGACTTAAAGGATCGTTTCGCATCTTTGCTCTAACTCTTTAGCGTGAAGTCGAAGGATTACCTTGGACGCGATTATTGCCCTTGGCGTTGGTGGCAGATGACTGATCGAACGTTTCGAGTCGATTCTTCGAAAATCGATCCACCGACCGAGAACAGAGGCTTCTTCATATTCTTTTTTCTTACGTTTGAAAGCGGGGCATTTTTAGATAATCCGTTATTAATGCGTATGCATACATTTAATGTAATTTATCACTGATCTGATGAGGGGATTTATAAATAAACCCGAGTTGAATTTTGATTGATATATTTTATAATAAATGTTGATATTTACAATATGATAAAACTGCTATGAAATGAAACGTTGTTTTAATATATATACCATACAAACACAATATAATTCGATAGAGCGTAATAATAAATATAGAGACACGTATTTATGATCGGTTATAGACTTTTATTGTATATGGGAACGAAGGAAAAGCGAATAGACAACTATTCGCTTTTCCTTCGTTCGCTTCATTAACTTTACTCATGTCAACGATTGTATTCTTATTTCTTGGGTTGATTATCTTATCGTACGTATTTACATCAGCTTAAATTCATTGTTTTTCATTTATTGTATTATCGCCGTTTATTCCTTCATTCCCTTTGGTCATTCTTCATTCATCCATTCATTTTTACTTTTACACTAGTCTCGTTGTAATTAGCTTCGCTTTCTCATTTTAGTCATTTTTTGCATTCATACTGTTACCTTCATTTATTATTTTCTTTAGATTTATTCACTTCACTCATTAACACTGATAATCAGTCTGTGAAACGCTATATTGATAGACAGCCATAAGAAATGTTACAATTTTACCGGCACACAAGGAAATCGAAAACTTAATTTACTTCATCAAAGTTTCTATTCCTAACTATGAAGCTAACGACGCGGAAGTTCGAAACGTTGGGGTCCAATGAAAATCATAATTATTTTTATGTTTTTTCGATTTCACTTACGCTTTATGCATAAAATGTAAACAAAACAACAACAAAATAATAATTTCGACAATTTCAAGAAAATATATAGTGTTGATAACAACATTTCGAACTTCAGCATCAGTGAAGCTACTGCTACGATGACATAAAATGAAAAAGAAAAAAGTTCGAGATTGAAACCTTTCTCTTTAACATTACGGGAAGGTACACCGGACAATTCACATACAAAACCACAGGTTCAATCGACGCACATCCGGCTGAAAGTAAAATTACAAACATTTATAGACAAGCCAAGTGCCACTTTGTCGCGTCAATGCAAAGTCTTCGGAGACTTTATTGCTGAAAAAAAAGGTGGGTTCAAAGGGAAGGAGGCGGCGATAAATTCGAAGCCAACGCGGAATCTCCTGTCCGGCCTCAACCGCAGGACGTAAAGCAACGATTGGGTGATTGATTTATACAAAAGAACTCCGGGGTGATAATCGATTCTGGGCTTTTACGAGCGACGACTCGTGAGCCGTAGAAACGTAACGCAATTGCTGGTATGCGTATATGCGTATATGGGATGGCCAATATAGTAAGTGAGGTATGTGAGCGAAAATTACGACGGCGCGCAATGAAAGGCCAGCATTTTTTACGGCGTATGGAGTCATGGTTGATCATTGAAAGTGACCTGCGTAAATCAAATTTTCAGCAGCTGCCTTTTGCGGACGCAGATTAAAAATGTTTTTTTTTGCGCTATTCAAGTAGCTGACGATTTTGCGACACAGAAAAGGTATTATTCTACTAATTGCTGCTTATCGATAAGACTATTTAATACTGCAGTCAATTATGTCATTATTAAGGTTTTCTATTGAAAAGTTGGAAAAAAAAAAGAAAAAAAAAAAAAAAAAAAAAAAAAAAAAAAAAAAAAAAAAAAAAAAAAAAAAAAAAAAAAAAAAAAAAAAAAAAAAAAAAAAAAATGGTATAAAATTAGGTTAAGAAATAAAAAAAAAAATATATTTTTTTATTTCTTAAATGTAAATAAAAAATAAAAACCAGCTTTAGAATAGAAAATTAAGCAAATAAGAAACAATGGACGAACTTGTAGATACCTCTTATCTAAGGTAGATTAATTTCTTATATTCTATATGCATATATATTATTCGCCATGTTTCTCTTGTAACCTTATAAATAGTACAAATCTAACGCAATAAGGTATATAAATCTATAATATTTTATGTAATCTGTACGCCATTTTGAATTTGACAAATTTGCTTTATATCCCTGGTAGAAATTGCAGCCATTTATTGGACATTTATTGTCCAATATTTTTGTAAGATGCCTAAGAAATAGATAATGAAATTGGACAATTTA
>JAPYZR010001327.1:0-22643 GCA_030522945.1 Trichopria nigra | reverse complement strand
AGAGGTTACAGAAGAAATTCGGTTTATTCGTTCGCGAGTTATTTGGAGTACATACGTACGTACAGCATGTCGGACATTTCGAGTTTCATGTCTTCAACCTCTGCCTTCGACCTGATTTAATTTTTATACGATAATAAAAAAAAAAAAAAATACCGAAATGTTGTCCAGGAATAGACCAAGAGAATGAGTGGTCAATTTTAAAAATCGATCGAATAGATTTCCACCAAAAAATTCCCAAAATCGAAGAATCGGAAAAATGTTTGTTGGTAAATTCAATACTTCGCCCGCCTTGCGTCAGGCGAAATAATAACCGTATACGGCGTTAAATATAAAACATTGCCAGACGTATAAGAAATGTTTCATTATGATAATTAAGTTTTTTTTTTAATTGGATACTGCTATATTTCGTCCACCCAAGATTCATATACAGAAAAATGTTCTTTATTCGTCCCACAAGACAAATGCATTTTTTTTAATTGCATCATTATACGCATATGGAATAAAATTTATTTGTCCGTAAGCAATATATATTTTATTTGAATAACGGTCATCTATTTTACAATACAGATTTTCTAAAATAAAAGAATATTATTTTATTACACTAATATAAATTTATTTTATGGCAACAAATAGCATTTAATTTATTGTAAAAAAATATTTCATTTCGTGAAATTAATATTGCTTTGTCTGAAACACTTCATAATGTAAAATCTGTAATAGCGATGAAATTATTAATAAATCTATTGTAATATATCATTGTTTTAATTATTTATTTTATTTTAGTTCATGGTAGTTACTGGATGATCAATAATATTAATTTATAAAATGGAAAAAAAAATATTTGTCTGAAAAATTGATTACCTTCAATTTAAATAAACACTACAATACATATATAAATAAGTTTTTTATCATTTTATTTATACAAATATATATGTATATTATATATATATATGTACGATAAAAAACTTACTTTACCGCTCGGTGAAAATAAAAATTGTTTCAAAATTCGGAAATTAACAAGGAAATGAACAAAAACAATCTGAAACTTACGTTTTTTTTTAAGTTTTTTTTGTAATCTTTTGGGCCTGCAATTTTTCGAATTGATGTCGAAACGTAGGGCTGCTTAATAAACAATTAATGGAATCGAAAAATGGGCAATTAATTATTGACACCTCCTTTTATAATTATACCATAATGATGTATGTAATTTGACAAGTAACCCGATTTTTCTTAGAAAGGGGCGGAATTATTATTGCGGAAATTAAAAAAAAAAAAAAATTATTAACCAAATTCCACCCCTAGTAGGAAATAAGATCACTATATGGCAATTTCTTCTGGACTCCATCACTTTTAACATAAAGGCCAGAAAAATTAGGCAGAAACTGGTGTCATTTTCTACTAGGGACATTATATGTGTATATCAACAACATATATATATAGATTTTATTTTTAATCTCATTGTTATTGAGCTGGAGCTAAATGAATAATTTGATCCGACACATTGAAAAGGGAAGCAATATATATATACTTACGTTATCGAGAGGTAAAACTAGGAACGCTCCACCGCCGGCTACTTCTGTGACGATAGCCAAAAACTTTGGATTCACTGCGCAAAACTGCGAGTCGTGTGCGTTTTTTGTGATTTTTATATTGTCGTAACATTTTTCTCGTTTTGCCGGGACTCCGTAGACGTGCCGAAATTTGCTGCTTCGCACTCCGCGGAACCATGACTGAAATGAAAAAATATAAATTACACCAACACCCCTATCAATTATTCATTGATCATAAGTATCGTCAGATTGTCGTAATTATAAATGTTAAATTATAATTTTCAAAATCCATGCAGAATTATAATTCCCATACCACTTATTATAGGTTATATTCATTGTAGTATATATATAGGGATATGATATATAACCCTATTTGGGAAAACACACCATGTTTTGTATCATATTCTTTGACTAATAAATTAATTTAAGTCATAACAAATGTCTGGTGTTGGAACCAACTGTTGCGGAATAAATTTTTAATGTTAAATTTTATCATAGTAACAATCCCAAAAATAACTTATATCATAAATAATGGCAATCCGGGAAAATATGGATCAGATTTATAATTATATATACGTTATATCTCAATTATATATGACCATATCTGGAACATACATGGTCCAGATATAATCATATATGATTCAGATATAATTATATCTAATCCATTGTTTCCTGGGAATTTTTCTCATGACTAAAGTTTGTCTTTAAAATGCCATCTGGTATGGTAAAATGTACAAGAACATTTTTATCCGTGCATAATGATATGCACATATTGTTGTGTGTTATCAGGGTTTGTAATAACTTATTTGTTTGGATTGAATCTTGGCAGTCCGCGATTTGAATCAAATAAAATGAATAGATTTTACGATATCTAAACCATATTTTCATGAATTAGAAAAATTTTGGAAAAAATGTTTACGCCTGGTAATTCGCATCCATGCTTTTGGGTTGTATATATTAACATATGTTTCTGACATTATTATATTGATCGGTTAACCTATTTTGCAGCTTGAAAGTTCCGAGATTAAATCTTACGGATAATCTAAACAATGAATCTTCATATTACGAGTACTTTAGTGCATGATAATCACTACGTTCTTATTTTTGCAGGAATACGATAACAAAAATACTGAATACAATACAGGTTACAATAAAGCATCGTATAACCGAATTGCCGATTCTCGTCAGTTCAGGAACTTCATATACTTTAGACATGTGAAAAAAAAATTTTATTTTTTGATAATTGATTACATGATGGTCGTCTTGTATAATTTTATATAAAAAGTAAATGTTGAAATCTCGCTTTATTAAAAAAGAGTAGAAAGGATCTGACGTTAAAAAAAATGAGTGACAAATCACTAATATTACTTATTTATAGTTGAAGAGTATCCCCCGAGACATCTGTAGAAGCCTTATGAAACTTTTTAAAAATTATGCATTTTTTATTCCATTTGTGATGTTACACTTTTAATACGAAGTACATTATTTTATCTATAATACATCAATGTTTGTCTGTTTTACGTCATTTTTGGAGCAATTTCATAAAAACGAGTAAAAAACATCAAAATTGAATTTTCAATCAGATCGATTAAGCTTCAAATAGCTAGTGAGAATTTTAAGTAAAAATACATGTCATTTTCATGTCATAAATGAAAATAACGAATTTTGATCAATTCAAATTTAGACAATATGCTATATATATACGTATGTACACTGTCGATACGGATAAATCTATTTCTGAATGTTTAGGATCCAGATCGTATATACTTTTCGATGCATACGTGACTGACTTTATAACAAGGTTGCATTTAAGGCAGCTGATTGTGTCGAGCGGAAATATTCGAATGAAAAGACACTTTGTGCAAAACTGTTCTCGGTTATACTTCATATCGACGAATGAATTTGTGAAGTATATACCTAACTCGGTCAAAGTCAGTCGCCATCGACCGATCGTGACTGGATAATCGATATACATCTTGCTGGTGTATAACGATGAACAGCTTTCAACAATGTCAAAGATAATTGTTTTCAAATTTCGAAAATTTCATAACAAAAAAGAAATTAGGGAAATTTAAAAATCCAAGTACAATTTTTACAAACACATATTTGAACAATCACTAACCTCACGAATGTAAAACCATACCAAACGAAAACTCTACTCAACTAAACCCGATTACAATAGAATCATTGCTGGCGACATTGAACACCACGAGAGTGTACGTGGCTATTTAAAATTCAGAAGTCGTTTACGAATTGCGCCACGGAAATGTATAATTTATTGTTTTGATTTATTTATATATATATATATATATATATATATATATAAATTGTTAAATTACCATTAGTAAATTACATTTACTGCGAATTTGTTTGAATTTTTATGTATTTTTGGCATTAGTTAAAATAAAAAAGTAACGAAGATTTATTCCAAAAGCATGAAACAACTTGTGTTCCACCAACATTTATGTACCCAGTCGTGATTTAGCAAGAATATCTGTCCATGTCAGCGCTACGCAAGGTATATGAAGATAAAATAAGATATAGGTATAACATACGAGCACTTAGTACGTGATGACAAGGGCCCATAACCTCATGTGTAGTATAAGTGAAATAATGTTTCAATATATACAGATATTTTTATAAAGTCGTACTTTTCTTCTTGTAATAAAGTTAAGAGGTTATATATACATACATAATTTAGGATACGGAAAAATTTAGTTTTTTAATGACCTTTTCTTTTATGCGAAATGAAAACATATTGTAATACTTTGTATGCATAATATATATATTTGTTAAGTTGACTTTCGTGAACATTTCAGAATTTTTTGGTAAAAAAAAATATTTACTTATATTAATTTAGTACGTGTAATTGAATACATAATTGCTCCTTGAAAACATAACATTCCGGTATCTGTGATAAGTCATTGCCATTTTCTCTAACTTTAAAAATCCAAAGAAATTTCATTGACATACGACAATGGCTTGTGATTGGACGAACAGTTTTTGAAAATATTGATTTTTAACGAAATGATTAAAATAAAAAACGCTCAACCACGAGATACGTATGTTTAAACTATGGACACAAAATATTTAAAGTTTAAAAAAACGCGTTAAAGTTTGAGAACACAATTCACGCAATATAACAGCTAACTCTGGGAATAGTTGACAGATTCCTTTGGAATTTTCATACAACATTATTAGAAGCAAGTATTTTTAGCAAAAAAATTTTAAAATCAATTTTCCTTTTTAATTCTAAACATTTATAAACCTTTAATCAATAAAAACATCTGTTATATTATAACTTTATATTAATTGACTTATTCTGAACATTCATTCCGAGATTTTAACTAATATTTTAATTAATATAATTATTTATATCTTTTTTTAGGAACGTATATATGTTTACAATAATCACAGTTAGATCCCTGGATATCGTGGGTTCGGAAAAAATATTTTATAACGTTTCCAAGACTTTAGTTTTCATTATTAATGGCATTGTTGAAGAGAGGAATCCTTATCGTTCTTTAAAAAAAAATTGAAAGTTGCAAAACTAATTTGTTAAACAATTTTTATTAATGACTCAAATTTTCTTCTTTCACCTTTTAAAAAAGTTATAAACATTTTTCAAAAATAAATGGATTTTACCCAATGACGGCTTATTTTTTCGAGAAATAGATTCTCTACAACTTCACCGAACGAATTTTTCCACTTTTTTTGCATCATCACTAAAATTATTCAGAAATTGGAAAACGTAATGTTTCTTTTTTTTTAAATAAATAGAGATATTTCATGTTTAGATACAGGAATTTGACCAAAAAAACCGCTCGGTGAATTTGTCGAGAATTTATTTCTCGAAAAAATAAGCCATTGTCGCTCGTTAAAATCCATTCATTTTTAAAAAATATTTATAACTCTTTTAAAAGGCGAAAGAAGAAAATTTGAGTCATTAATAAAAGTTATTTAAAAAATTATTTTTGCAATATTCAATTTTTTTCAAGAATTAATGATTCCGCTCTGGAACAATATCATTAACAATGAAAACTAAAGTCTTGGAAACGTTATTAAATATTTGTCCCAAACATACGATATCCAGGGGTCTAAATACCTTAATAATTATAATATTATAAATATAAATTTATGCATTTAATATAAAACATACAAAGTTTTATATAATTGTCATTGCTGATGATTTTGACAAGAAAATAAAAACATTTCTCAAAAGTCAAATTGTCAAGACTTATTCTTTAATATTTAAATTTCAAATTATATTTTAGCAATTTTTTATGACAATATGCCATTCGAAAAAGAACGAATTTTTTATACAATGTCGATAAACTCGAAGATTGTATATATAAAAACTCACGTAATTTCGTTACGTATTTATTCCAAATCCATATCCAACTATACATATATTACAAAGTATTTATATGACATTCTAAAATTCTTCATAATCGCGCTCATACCTAATATTATTCTATAAATAAAAATAATAATTCAATGATAACAAAATAATTTTTATTTTCTACAAAATTCACTTTTTCTACAAACTGTATTTTATTCGTGATATGTACACCAATATTACAAAAAAAAATGCATAATTTAATGAACACAAATTAAAAATGCACGATATACACTAAGCGCAATGTTTATAATATAAAAAGTACTCTGTAAAATGAAAAGTGACAATAATTTAATGTAATTTAATTCGCGAATCTGATAAAGCCATCCTCCAAGATATAGTAAAGAGTGTACAAACTGTTTTAAAACACGCGCGTGTACGTATATTGACGTAAAATCTACTCTTGAAGAGCACGTCATGTGTTTTACGTTATAAGTTCATCGAACTCCATGTTCGCTACGTCGATTACTATAAGGAAAATCTGCATCTTTCAAACCACGCATTACGCCAATAAAAAGGCATAATGCACTTGCATAAAAGTTGCATTATTTATGGTATAATCGCTTACAACTTTTTTTAAATAGTTTTTTTTTTTAAATTGTAATTCTTTATTATTGCCACGAAATAACAATTAATAATCCACGAAAAATGTACGACATTTAATAAATGTACAATTATAATTGTAAATATATATAGTAAAAAATATATATATACACGGTAAAAAAAAAATATATATATATATATACTGATAAATCACTTTATTAAAAAGCACAACAATACTTGGGAACATGTTTTATTCTAGACTATAATTATCGTGCCATTACATACGGAGACTCGAAACGGGAGACAATAGAAAATGAGAATTTCTTTACGTGTGTAATCTTATGTCACGTTTTAAATCCGTGGTTATAAAAACTTACGTCAGTTATTAAAGCCGGTGGACAAGGTTTGTCGGATATAGCGGCAACAAATATTACGTGTTAGATACAAGTTAAGATACTTTGAAAAGTTACATCCATCAATATAAAACAATGAATCATGCAATTAAAAATAATGACACCGTTTTGAAATAATGTTTATTCTTTAAATATATCAATTTATGAAAATGTTTTAAGAACTTAAAATAAACGCCGGAATTCGTATTCGTGTGCCGGCAAGTCTCGTTATATGATTGCATTTAGCGAAGTTAATCAATTATGCAATCAATTTTTTTTTCAAACCGGAATTTGTATGCTAATAAATGATTGTTTCGAAGTACAAAACAATGAATTTAACATAGCTAGTATATTGATTGATTTCTTTCTTTAAAGCTTCCTGGTTTCGATGTTGCATTAATTGACGACATAAATATTGGATTTTTTGTGTAATAACTGCGCTCCGCTTTTTTTTTTAATATTCGCAAAAGGAAAGTTATATCTTCTCTTATCTATTAAATAGTTTTACATGGAATGATTATATAAGAAAAAATTTTAAACATTTAGGAATGACACGTATTCAAGGATACAACACTTGAATAAAGGGTACTTTAAACACGACGAAGAAACGCACCTGATGATCTTATAAGTATTTCATTTCTCAAAGATGCGTTTAAAAATATCTACGCGTGCCTATTTTATTGCGACTTATATCCAGTCTTGATATTTATGTATATATAGTGGTAATTGTATATATATAGCAATGACAAAGGCTTGCAAAAAACTTACGTCGTTCTTGATTCGGTATTTTATATACGAAAATCTATCTTTTAAACTTTTGTTATTTTAAATACAAAAATTATTATATTAATTTCTAAAAACTGTAACTTGTGTGCAAAATTATTCCAAATTATGTTAATTACATAATTTCTACATATTGCATGTTTCTGGTCATTATAAAAAAAGCAGAACCAGAAATCCTTTCGTATTTCGTAATTTCTTAAAAGTCTGTGTCATCCTCAAGATCAAATATAGTATACAAGTAACGAATTCAGGTATATGGTTAACCCATCTTGGATTTTTCATGAATATATATATAGATTTTGATATAAACATTTTGGCTTTTAAATTCTTTCCATGTATGCCAGCATTAAATGATCTTGCCAACCAATCGAAAACGACAATTACAAAAATCGAAAGATTTATATATATACTTATTTATTTAAATTTTAAATCTTTATTTCCGTATGAAATAAATTATCTAGGAAAGTTATTGAAACGTTTAAAAATTCACCAATTAAAAACTCTATGAAAATTATACATTTTTATAATACTTTTATACTTTTGTTTGATTATAAGGGGGATCCATATATATATATAAAAGGTTCTAAAATCTATAGGATCGGGCTGAATGAAACTCAACTTACTCACCAACCTGTTGGGTAATGATTCGAGTCAAATACGCATGAAAATTTTCAGTGAAAGTCCATAGAAATCGCGTGTTGTAGGCGTATATCAAAGAAATACCGATTATTAGCCCGCATATATATTACACTCTTATATCTTCGAATATAATTTATTCGATCGTATACAGAAATTATTGCAAAAATTAATCAAAGTGATACTGAATGTTCACGAGACATCAATGAAAAACATATAACAATGTATATGTTCCACACACAGCTATGATAATTTTTCCCCCGAAACAATTGACGTTATAAATACATACCACGAATATGTACAATCACTTATATTTACAGAAATTTGTTAAAACACTATAGCTGATGCACGGGTTAATTTATTACGAAAATATCCAAAAATCACACTGATTTCATGCTTTCATTGTTGGGGAAATAAACTCAAGTTTGTTTTTGGACATTATTTAGACACTGTTTCCATAAAGTTTGACACATGTCTTCCATACCAAATAAGACTTTTCTTGTGGGTCTTTCGCATGCTCCGATTATGATGTCATCGTAGAGAAACAAAGTTTTCCGACAAAGGATATTTTAATTCGGATATTACATTCGGGAAGTCGCGGTCAGTATTTACTCAAGAATTATTTCTCATTAAAAGTAGTAAAGTAAAATTTTTTAATGAAATTAATCGTATAAATGATATTAATCGATAGCATATTTACATTTAACATTAATAACCACATAAGCATAACCAAAATTTATCATCTTTGTCAAAAATTACATTCATTACTCATATATGTATAAAAACATTTTCTACGTCTGCAAAAGCTACACATTAAACATTTACGCAAAAGCACAAACATCAAAAAAGTAAATGTTCTAATTTCTAACATGAAACATCGAAATACAAATATAATTTACTTCTTATTTTATTCAGTAAGAAATTAAAAAATAAATAGAACAAATATAGGCAACGATATCAGGATTTGGAAGATATTTGGATCATATTTAAAATTGTACTTTAATAAATTGTATCTTATAATTCAGTGCAGTTTTTTTTTCTCAAAAAAATTTCCTTGAAGCTTTTCTCAAAATACATTACCCAATCATATATATAAAGCAAAACCTCGCGATGAAAAAAAATAAGTCTAAAAATACGACATAACAACACAACAGCGTCAACTTGTTCACACACATAGAAAATGATAATAAAACTCTCGCGATCGCGGTGTGAAATTAAAACATTTACTTCGCAAGCAAAAACATCTAAATTCAATATAATAATGAAGCAAACATTGACATACCTGATGGTCGTTGGTCATGACTAACAGTTGATAGCCGGATCAGAACTTGGCAATCATGTGTGTCGTGTGGATTCGACGCGAATGGCAAGCCAGTCCATGCAAGATACACAATATTCAACTACTGAAAATCCTTACTGAAAGAGAACAAAAAAGACACCGTACTATCTACGAACTGAAAATCACATCAGCACGCATTGACTTACTCAAACGAGTTTAAAAAAAACTATGTGCAAAATATGTACATGGTCTCCAATCATACAGTTTTAACTAATACTAATACGTTTTTATATATTTTTCTCAAAATCTGAAAAAAACGAAAACAAAATTCTGTCACATCTTGCAATTTAAATTTGAATGCTAAAGGATGACTATTTTTTTTGTTTTTGTTTAATACAATTGCGACTCTGAATAAGTAATAACTGTTATTTAATACATTAATTTTTTTACTTAAAATAAATTTTGTTTTCATTTTTTTTTTACGTATTGAAAAATTCTATAATATTAATGAATAAAATTAAATGAGCATTGCTTGAATAAGCTTTAAATCTCATTCATAAACACACGACAAAATACTATTCGAAATAAGCTTCAGCAAAGCTCGAAAATAACAATTACTAACTCTGATTTTTTTCGCGATCCGATATTTTCTTTCGATATTCGATTTTTTTTTCGTGTTTATATTGAAATGGCCCCCTCCCCCCTTTATATAATTTCACTAAAGTTAATTAAGTTATGAAATGCCACTTATTAATTCAAAGCATTATTTCTAATTCTTTCATTATTTCCTTTCTACAATAAAAAAGCAATGCCAAAAAACGTGATTGTTTGAAATTTAAGATACTGTGCGCCACTATTTCACATCACGATACTATTTAATGAAACTCTAGTTCTCAATACAAACAATACATATAAAAATGAAATTACCGTTTTTCGGAAATTTATTATGTACATAATAATAATAAAAAAAATTACATTAAATTTCTTTATCAATACACTTACATATATATGGTTCATGCCATAAGTTTTTAAAATTCTCTTTACTATACTTATTTATGCTACGTGATAAATATCTTATCATTCTCATAATAAAATATTAACAATGAATGTTATCTATATATGTTATAAATAACAATTAAACATTAAAAATGTTATTTAAATCCAAAAGAAATATATAAAGTCATTTAAAACGTGTATATATATACACTTAAGTACAAATGAAAACTTAAGAAAACTTGCCACTCGTTAGTCTGCCTTAAATACAAAATAATTACAATCGGAATGTTCGTAAAAGCAGTGAAGGATATCTCTGCTCATATAAGCTCGCGTGAATTCACCGTACCGGCAATTCTAATTGGGATTTATTTCCCAATTATTTTTGCTGTTATAAACGGAGAATAATACATATGTTTACATTAATGGGCACTGTGATGCTATGCTAGGGAATACCCATACGATCAATATTTACTAATTTAAATGCAGTAGTCACCAAGCCTATCATTTGATACTCTGCTTATTTACAAAGCTTTTGCACCTCCGTCAGTCTTGTATACACGCGGCTATCTTAAATTGAGATGTGTGCAGATAATGAAGGATTTTGATTAATTCCGAGTATGAATAATGAATGGCTATTATTAGGTAATCAATTGTCTTCGAAGGGAAAGGAATGCTAAACATCTTGGTATTATTTTTATTTTTATAGTGATGCGTATATTATTTGTACTTGAAATACTTAACGCATGTCGCGATGAATGGGAACTGTATACTTACAGCAAGATTTTCACGCAAAGTAAATAATAAGGTAAATACTACACGTTCTACTCTCTGTAAGAACGTCTATTATTTAAGTTTTCCGGCCTTGATGTATATTTACATATATATAATAATCTGTAAGAAATTCTAAAAAGTTATTTCTTCACTCTCTTATGTATAACTTCTATTATATATAATAACAATAACAAAAAGAATCTAATGACGTCACCTTTCATATAAGGTTTTCGAATATACTTTATCGCAGAAATGCTTTACGTTTACTTGTAGAATATGTATAAACTAATTGGGAGCATGACCATGTTGATTTAAACAAATACTGAAAATCGTAGGTATGCCGGTCAAGAAAAGCTTTTAATATACATTATAATGCAATGATAAAAACTATATATATATTTTTTTCATTTTTTTTAACGAATTGACCAAAATAATTTTTCTAAAATAGTAGATACTTTCGCAATAATCATCAAATGATTAATATAATAATAAATATGAAAATGTATTTGTACTCCAAAAAATCAGGTATATATACAATACAATACGATCCATTTAATCGTACGTTCAAGTATTCCAATTTCATTATTTATCAATTGTAGAGATGAAAGGATGATGTTTATGAGAAATAAAATTGTAACTTTTTAACATATTTTTCTGTACTATAAATTTACTTACATAATAGATAGATATTTAAATAATAAAAAATTTCTTCGAATGAATAAGAATTTGCGTTTAAAAAATGAACTACATTAGTCGTTTAGATTTTGAATTTTATAAAACGAGATATTAGAGTTATTTCATTATTTTTTAAATAAATATATATATTTCCTGAAAATGTTGCATTACTTTTTTTTTTAAATTATTGTGTTGTAAATCTTTAAAAAATTATTTGTTTACATAGCGTAAACGTAAAGTTTTACGCCCACTTGTGTCGAAATCTGCTATTTCATAAACTACAAATTTTTCCCACCACACATGAAAAATCCTTCTTCTCTAACAAGAAGGTAGTAAAGATACGCTTTGTCACTAGGAGTAGAGCACGAGACGGGCGAAAAAACTACTGTCCGATAAGAGCTGAAGAAGTATGCGGAAGTGTGTCAACTGTCAGTTTGGGTCTCGAACCAAAACTAGAAGAAAATACGACCTATACTGATATATTCGACTTTATGCCCTTTGACCTAAAATGCCCTTGCTGCAATGCTTTCTGCACTAGGGTCACAATGCATTATTTTCCAGCCCACCCTTACGTGTCAAAAAACCAAGAATTCTTTGTTATAAGAGGAGGCCCGTCTTCAAAACATGAACTAGTAATTTCTTCGACGTTGTACGTCATGATTATATGTGACATTGAAACACCACGTGAGGGTGTTGGCAAACAAAAAAAATGCTCCTCATCAGTGATTCAACTCACACATTCTATGGATTCTATAGCATACATACAAGATCCACATTGACCTGGGAATAAAATACGTTACGACTTTTACCCCGCTCACCAAGCATAGAAATCTCCGCTTTCGTACATATAAACTCTTTATAAAACATCTATTTCAAGGGGGTTAATCCTGGTCTTTTCACATCTCACAATAATCATCTTGTTTTCGTCACTAGTCGTCAAAGTTCTATTTTTCCCCTTTGCTTATTCTCAACACAATAATATTTTTCCGGCCTGGTCAATCGTTTATTCCGTAATACTCGATGAATAATACTGTATACGTGTTTACACAAGATTGAGATAACTAAACGGTTATTTGTCCTCGTAACTATATAGTTGCCGCAACTGCAATCGGTTCAATTGAAATGTTGTATCGGCAAAAGAAGACCATGATACAGACAATTTTATCAAATTCGTTTCTTATCATTCTGGTACCCTTCATGGCACAGACCGAGTCTCAGATTTCATGGAATGATTGAACACGAAACCCAGCGTTATTTATAGAATAAATTTGTCATTATAACAAAAAAATGTTACCATTTTTACAAAAAATGTACCAGTGGGGCGGTAAAATTCACGATGAAATATTTTATATCTTTATCTCCTGTCAGTTTTATCATAATTGCTATCGTTATATACTTGTTTACATCGTGCTTTACGTAATTTTTTTTTTTTAAATTCCCAACCGTTTTGCCGATAACGTCACGTGGACGACACTCGGGAAACTTTCGCATGAATTCGAACTATCTGATCGATCCTTAGATCTCTACGGATTTATAGCGAAAGCGCGCTAAAAAGAACGGGCATTATCACCAACTCACTGTCATGATCGTCGCTCTCCCTCGAAAAAAGCGCACACATACACGCGCGCCAAAGAGAAGTGCGAAAAGGAACGTTAAGTTGTAAAAATCGCGTAAGTTCCTGTTGTTCCCGTGGCGAAGAAACGGACAAAAGGCCGCTGGAAAAATCGACGAACCGCGGCGTGCGCCGATGGCGACTGAACGGCGACTGGATGTGGATACTGGAAGTCGAATACCCTGCACGTGTGCGTGGTGTGTGTGCGTGTGTGTGCGCATATGGGTGCACACACGCGCAAAACACGTGACCGTGTGCGATTACAACCACACAGTGATGTATAGAGATACCCGCGCTGCTTAAACATTGTGTATATACAGGGTGGGACGTGCAAAACGGGAGGGGGCTCGATGGGGCAGCGATCGACCACGATCGAGAAATTCCGGAGATTCGAGAAAATCCAGATTCGGTGACTCTTTTTGACTCCGTTTTTTTAGAACGTTTTCTTAACGCTAATTTTATTGGATTGTATATATACATATACGTCAGGTTGACATCAGGATCGCGAATGAAATTGCCCGTCGAAGAAATGCTGATCTGCTACATGATAGATAGATAGATAGATAGATATACATATATCAATATTGGGGCTACCGGTGAAATTCCTGAATCCGCACTTCTGTATATGCTGATTGCTATATACATATAAAAGATCCGGCGTCCAACTTTCAAAATTCAACGTGCATAAGCACTGCATGTAGAAAAAGAAAGAAAGAAAAAAAAACATATAAATTAAAAAACATTAATCGAGTTCTAAGCGCAGAAATGTTATCGCGTTCGCGTATTTCAGGACTCGTTATAGGCATTTTTTGTAATGTAATATTTTTGCAATTTGACCGTAAATATTCAGCAAAACGAGAACGTAAATATAATCGTTGCTAAACGGCGAATTTTAAACACGTTAGAGAAACGTTGAAGAAACCAAAAAGTTTAATTTTACCTATGTTTTCAAAATATTTTGTAAGCTGTTAATTGAATTTTATAATCACTTTTAGAAATAAGACTAAAAGAACACAAGAAGAGCATGGCACTGAAATATACCACAGACATATAAAGCCATTATGTAGGGTGATCCAAAAATCCCGGTTTAACCTTGAAGGTTATTCCAAGGTCAATATTCAATTGTATTAAATAGGAACCCCTATTTTTCGCCAGGGATTCGAAAAGAGCGAGAAATTTTACGTCCGAAATGGTAGTGTTTAATTTGTAAGAATGTGACCTTCAGAAGGTCAAATAAAGGTCAAGTGTTAAAAAATCGGCCAGAAGCAGTTTTCTTTGAACTCTTAGGGATTTATGGGCGAATAAATGTCAAAAACCTTGACCTCGCAGTTATAATTTTCAAAGTTATCTGAAGGTTAAAGTAACTTTTTGTGGGGAAACCCCGTATTTTGACCTTTATTTAACTTTCCGAAGTTCACACAAATTAAAAACAACCGTTTCTGACATAAAATTTAACGCTCTATTGATTGCCAGTCTGAAAAAGTAGGGGTTCCCATTTAAAAATAAAAACCACGACCTTGTGATAATAACCTTCAAGGTCATGCTCGAGGTCAAATTCAGTGGTACCTTTGAACAGCCGGGGAAAATCATACGACTTTCGTATGTTAACATTTTCCCCGAGATATTTTACCGTACCGGGAGTTTTGAATCACCCTGTATATTTGCATATTGTAAATATTTATTATTTAGTCTTTCAAAGTGATAAATCCACTTTTGCAAGCAGTAGTACATAATCGTTGTCGATATTATGAATTAATTCTATCATATAATAAATATGTCTATAATTTTTATAAATATACTAAAATAGTTAAAGGAAACTTAAATCGTCAAAATTGTCATAACCACCAATGTAAAGCTAAATTAGATTACGATCGGTATATATAAACAACAGTAAATTCCGTCTTGTTGTAATTCGTCATTGTCAAAGCCGAAAATAAGCAAAGTGCAGTGCGAAACAAATGCCTATACGAAATCTAGGACGTACGAATTGCTAACCTTGGTTTAATTTCATATCTTTAATTTTTAACTCGATTTTTCAATACTTTTAAAATTTTTACTAAAATTTTTTATTAACTTAAAAAAAAAAATAGAATTCGTCAAAAACATATGTCTATATTTGCACTTCGGCATTCTGCACATATATATAGAAGTTTCCAAACATTATCTGTAAGAGACGTTATATATTTGAACTATTTACTTTTTTTGTTATTATTTATATTATGCTTTTTAGATAATGTAATATTATGCATAAATAATAAAATATGAAAATTCGTATAGTGGAGAGTACTCCTCAATAATTTTGAAAATATGAAACAAAAAATGAGAATTTCTTAAAATTTACAAATGTAGACAATACATAAAAATGCATTTAAATTAAAAAAAATCCTAACAATTGAGGGATAAACATAGAATTTAGATGCATAGAAATGTTTTGAAATGAATTGAATTTCGAATTCATTCAAATCCATTTTCGATTACTGGGATAATTTCGAAGGTATTGCATTTGTCGTAGAATTTTGCAAGACCTGTTGAAATCATCATGGTTGTTGAAATTCTATTCTATTTCCTTAATCCATTGAATGCTCTATAATATAAAATATAAAATACATCATTTTACTTTGCACAATAAACTACGACAGACACGACAATAAAATAAAATAAAATTTTGTGTTTTTAAGATTATTTATTGTTTGCAATTAAAAACGTAACTGTTGATAGACCCCTATTAAGACTGCACTTTCAATCGGTCCAGTTCAAACTTTTTTGCTTTTTTTTTATAACCACGAAACATCTTCGAAACATATTAAATATCCGACTTGCAAACTGACTGATATTTTAACTGACCATTGATCGTACATTGAGCTGCTTCGAGCATAAGAGGGAGATTTGATATTCACGTTTTCTTATTGTCGCTTTAAAAGGAAATATTTGCATAGTTTTGAAATCTTTGTAAAAACCACAAATCGTTAAAATTCATCAATATTATCGATAATTCAATTCACTCGTATCTCACCTGTTTACATACACATTGAAAGTATACGCGTTTGATAACTGGTGAAACATTTCACATTTGTATTATGCTATAGATAATGGCGTGGATAACGTTATTAGATAAATGCCGTTAAATTAAATTTATGTATCGATTATCAATCGATTATCAACCGATTACACTGGTATCTCTCGGAGTCTGCATCGAACACTCATATTACAATATATCGGTAACTCATTATTATTTAACGTGATATTGATGATTCAAAAAAAAGAAGAAATACCTGTAATTTTACTGATTTTTAACATCCAAATTCTCTTAGTAAAAATCATTATTAACGGTATAAAAAAAACATGACATTTTCAATTCTTTTATTAACGATCTTTAAAAATACGAAATATATGACGTCGATCACGAGTGAAGAAAAAAATGATTATACCTTTAATCTGCCGTTTTTTTTAATTGCAATTATTTTCTAGTAAACAAATCAAGAAAAAATACTTAAAAATCTCAAAATGTTAACCATTTAATTAGAACTTTTCACAAGTCGCTGAATCTCATCTTCCCAGATGAATGTATATAAACAGTCGATATAATAATCCTGTTATCGCCCGCGTTCGCGTAACAAGATTTTAATTTATTCAAGTTTTGTCACATTGCAATTATTATATACACATTACTTTTACCGCTCGCCGTAAAATTACAGTGCATAATAACGAAGAGCGCATTATTTCTTATTTAACGAATTTACTAGGTCAACCTATACACAATCTATATTTTGATCGGTTTCCGGTTCGCCGCGTGCGAAGGGGTCAACGATTGCTCGGCCATACTTTCCCGGGTACATTAATTATCAACAACATCACGTGCAAAAAGCGAAAAAAAGAAAAGATAATAATGCAAGCGTCACCTTGTGTATTTTCTGCACAGGAAGAGCAAGGAAAGAGGGTAAAGAAAGGCGTGCGCGGGTGTTTTATTTTTAGAAATTCACCCCGGCCGCCGATCGAAGAGGGCCCAGTTACGGTTCATTATCTTCGATTATTCTCGCCGCATCCGCCTAGATGTGCCCTTATCACGTCGATTTCAGGCCGTGATCTGATTTCTTTCAAATGGAACGGTAATATCTGGGTGCCCTTGAACGGCTCATACAGTATACATATATACCGATGTGTTTGACATTTGTGGCAGCAATATTTCTGATGACTTCGTAAAAATGACAATGCATTGTATGCTTTCATAGCCATTGCGCGAAATATGCTATTTCTTTATTGGGTAATTTTTTTTTTGTTATGAAAATAGAATTGACATATTAATATAAAATCTGAAAGCTTAAATGTCAACTTAATTATAATCCAGCACTACTATAGGATGAATGAAGTATATATATATATATATATATAAATGATGGCTTCCGAAAAACTGAAATTTTGGTATCAATAAAAAAAAAAATAATAATAACAGTTATATATATAATCGTACAAATAGTTTTATATATAATTGTACACGAACACAAAGTAAAAAAATTATTTTTTTACTCTGTTGTAAAATTATTTAAATTAAAGTATTTCTTTACAGCAGACCTGTATACAGGGTGTACCGATAGTTTAGTATCGGTCGTGTAATTTTCGAAAAAATAAAAATAGCCAAATACACTATACAAAAAAAAAACAATCTTTTACAGCCTTCAAGACTCGAAATTACACTTTGTCGTCTCATATAACACAGTCTACAAATCTAAACCCTTTTAAATGAGGAAAATAAATATACATCAGTCAGGTAATCTGCAAACGGGTAAAAACGAGGGACGTAGTATCGATTATGTCTTTAAAAACTGCGAATTTCCAAGAAATGGGAAACTTGTCAAATATACATATGGTTTGACCCACTTCGCCAGTTTAAAAAAATCAACATATCTTACAATTTGTGCCGGGAACTGGATAAGACTGCGACTTGGAAAAATTTGCTAAAAAAAAAAACTTGCTTTAAAAAACTTGAATTTTGCAAATACGTGAACTGGATGTGAAAGTTTTCGTTCAGTAATTGATAGGTTACGTGATAAGACAAATTCCGCATAATTGCAGAAATATTCTACTGGATTAATTTATAATATATATCATTAATTTTTAGATTTATGGAAGAAAGTGTATATCTAATTCTTTTTTTTTTACTGCAATAAAAGGTATAATGTTGCAATGACGAAAAATGTAATACTAAAAAAAAAAATGAAATGAAATTATAAAATAAATTACTTTGATATTTGTATCTTTATATAAAGATGCTTTATGCTACATAATTACACCTTTCTCAGAGTAATCATCATTCATCCGCATTAACTAATTCGTACAAGCGGCCGGAACCTGTTGATTAAAACGAATTAACTGCATTGCGAGAGGAGTAGGATGGTTGAATGCAATAAATATGATGAAAGTATCCGAAAATATCATGGTATCATATATTAAACGAAAGAAAATAAAAATATTGTTTTATTACAAAACAATATTTTATTGCGTAACACTGAATGTTATTTGTAAATAATTACCACTATATATTTTTTGTTTCAAAATAATTTAACAAAATAATACCAATTTTTCTCTTCGTGATAGAAATAAATATTCTATCATTGTTCATTAAATAGTCTTTAAATTTATATTACGAACTGAAATATACAGTGTATTAATAAAAATATCGACATTATTGAATTGTTGTGTTTGTTATGTTTAAAATATATTGGAAAAAAGTAAAGCGATGATGAGAAAAGTATAAAATACACTGTTTTGTCTCCTGTGTTTCAATTAATTTGTTTTCTGATTTTTTTTTCTGAATAAAAGTTGATTCAAAAACATTTCGAGTTGGAAAAAATAATCTGCAACTAGGTACTATATACTAGAGGAAATTTGTATTAAGAACAAAAAAAGTTGAATGTCCTTCGTCTAGAAAATAATTCGTTTTTAAGACTGACTTTTGATAATTCATTTCTGAGTTAACGTGTAGTCACCGTAAAGACAACGTTTTCAACAACTAGTTGTAATTTGCGACAATCAAACATATTCTTTTATGAATTTTAATAATAAAAAGTAAGGGAAATACTTTAAAAATTGATGCATAATCATTTTAAATATTAATTTAAAAAAAAAAGAATGATATTCTTTTGCAGCATTTTTGGTCATTAATGACTATATATGTATAATGTCTTAATAAAATATAAATAAAAATTCACTTTTCATAATGATATGATAAGAAAAATCTAAAAGTATCAAGCAAAAAATTGAAAAGAAGCAGCAATCATCTCAACATTCTCTCAAAAATCGAAAAAGACAAGTGAAATTGCAGATGAACGAAGAACACTCATCTTAATAGTAGACTAGCATCTAATTTCATACTGAATTTCGTCAGTGTTCATATCGAGTAAAAAAAGAAAATTTCATCGCGCCTTAGAATCAAATATAAATTTAAAAAAAAATAGTTAATTCGGGAAATAAGTTGTTAAAATAACTGTGAATTTTCAACATTAATTATAAATATGAAGAATATCAGTGCTTAAAATGATGGATACAATACGGCGCTCTACTGCAATTAATTAAACTATATAATTAATAACATACTATATAGCTTTCAACGAATTTCTGTTATCCGCCATTTTGAATTGTGAAAATATAGCTGATTTGAAATTACCTCACACAATCATATCGCGAACACATATTCGCGAATAGTTGATTATGAATATGAAAAATTTAATAGTTCAAAATGGCGTATTGAAATTTTATAAAAATTTAAAAAACCAAAAAAAAGAAAAATAATTACTCGAAGATTTGAAACGTGGTTGAATAAACCAGCTCTTTCTGAAAGTGGCAAAGTCGTTGAATTTCGTTAAAATGTTACCCACCATTATTTGAATTTCAGAAATGTAAAACCTTAATCGTAATCGGCGACTCCAAAAACCCTTAGACAAATCTTGTATCGTGACGATAATCTCTTCAAATATATTTTATTACGAAAATGAAAAGTTTCAAAACTTAAAATGGCACACCCAATTTGGCGTACAAAAATTTTGCAAAGTGTATGAAATCGAATAAATTAATATCAATAATAACATGAAGATTCGTAACGCGATGTAAAATAGAAAAAAAAAACCAACACATTGCAAAATTGTTGATGCCGATGAATTTCACAGAATGTCGTGCGCCATTTTGAATTTGGAAATTATAAAATCTCATTCGTAATCACCCACCCTAAAATCGTGAAATCATATGAGAACGGTCACGAAATGACAAAATAACATATATTATGAACTACCGAACCATATCGAAATATTTAATTAAAAATAAAATGATTTTGTTTTTATTGCACTCAATTTTAAAGATAATTAAAAAAAACATTTCATCTCTGCTTATCTTCGTGTTCGCACACAACCGATTAGACGGACGAAAGAAGAAGAAGATACCCGCAGATGTAAATGATGCCGCAAAATATAAAAGTGACATACTTTTTCCGCAAGCCGCACGATAATCGATGATCGCACTTTCTCGTATTTCGATTCGCGGTGCACTATAGAGTCGCTTCGTATTTTTTTCGGCATTTTAACCGGAAACGCGAAACACCATCACTTCGGGGATAGCATTTCGCGATTGCGAGTCGACGTTAAAAAACAAAACGTATATATATATATGAACCGGCGAGAGTTTTTCGCTTCCGGTCGCTTCGCACGCGATAAGTGGAGCACGTCGTTGACACGCGGAACGGCGAAACGTGGACGAGAAGCTCTTACGCTTCTTGGCCGAGCTCTCTTGGTCGGTAGGGTTATTTCGAAGTCTTTTTAAACAGAGGTGTCCGAAATGTCACTAGGTCGGTGCCGTCGACGAGCCGTTAAATTGATCCCGCGTCGCTCGCGTAAGGTGTAAAAACCGGTATGCCAGCCGTCGATTTGAAGAGAAATAGAAGACAATTAATTGATAACGATAAAAATTCTGTTTGTCAAAGTAAAAAAAAAAAAAAAAAAAAAATAAGATAAACAGACAAAAACAACGTAAGAATCTACTTTTTCTATCATGTTTTATCGTTAATACTTTTTGAAAGAGTTACGCTCTTCTATTCGGCAGTGTGACGTCACCGACATAAAAAGAAGCTTCCCGGAAGGCTCATCTGACAGCCGATTGTCAGATTAGGGATATCATTTTACATTCTTGTCGGGCATCTTTTCAGGGTAATTTAAAATCGGTTTAAAAATAAATCATTGTTGTTTCAAAAAAAAAAACAACAAAATTTTCTTAAGTCTATGCAAATCCTGTACTTTTGAACAATACAATGTGACAAGTCGTTTGTAATAAACTTTAGGATTAGAAAATTCTTTAGGTTAGGTTAGGTTAGGTTAGGTTAGGATGGAAAATTTTTTGGGAGAATTTGATGGAACGGTCATTTTAAAAAAATTTTATGTTTAATTATTTTACGTTTCTTCATTGCGTTGCTTTCAATATATATTAATATTCGGTAATAATTTAAAATATTGGCATAAATGTATAATAGCCAACGTTATCTCACTGTACCTAACAATAATGTATGATAATATACTCTTCCTAGTTAAAGATTAAAATATCATCTCAGATTTTTTCATTGTCAAATCAGCCACACTTAAAGTAATATATATTCCAAATAAGCCATATATATACAGGGTGTTTATTTTAATCCGACCACGCAGATACCTCTGTAAAAATGAATGATATCAAAAAATGACCTCTACAAAAGTTCAAGGGGATAGAGGAGGCCATCCAATGGTATCAAGGAGACTTTGACCTTGAACTCGATTTTTAAATGGGAATACCAATTTTTAATTCCGGATATGAAAAGAGCGGGAAATTTTACGTTCAAAACGATATTTATACGATATTTTCAACAAAGTCATGGCAAGGTCTAATGAAGGTGAACTTTGTGAAAATTGTTGAATAACCTTAAAAATCTAGTCCAATATCAAGGTGGCTGGTACCAGAATGTGGCTCTCTCCATTCCTGATATCTTTCTTCCAAA
>JAPYZR010001326.1:0-47434 GCA_030522945.1 Trichopria nigra | reverse complement strand
GGGGGGGGGGGGGGGGGGGGGGGGGGGGGGGGGGGGGGGGGGGGGGGGGGGGGGGGGGGGGGGGGGGGGGGGGGGGGGGGGGGGGGGGGGGGGGCTCGTCGAACCGGCTGGTTGTTTCGCACGGACGACGTGGCGGCGCGGCGGTGAGACGATGTCAACCACGTCCATGTGCTGGTCCGATGCGTCCGTATGTAGGTAACAGTCGGTCTGTCGAGCCGCATCATATATATATATATATATCTCGTCGACGTCCTCCTTTGTGCGCGCGTAATTTTCCAACCCCCTTCCCACTATAAATATATGTATGTATATATAGTCCCTCGTCGCTCCTTCGTCCCTCGCCATCCGTTCCCCCTATATATATATACCCTTTTGGCGATCTCTTCCTCCTCGTTATCGTCTTCTTCGTCGGCGCGGCCGTGACGTCACGACCGTGTACGAGGAAGCGAGACGCGACGACCGCGACCGACGACGCGACGTGGCATAGCAGCGGATTCCCCTGATCCCCGTCTCGGCTTTTCGAGAAGTTGCATACTATGGATATATATATATATATATATACGATGCGATTCGGAATGCTGCTCTAACGTTTTCGAGACGGTGAATGTCGGCTGCACTCTTTTCTCCTCTTTAACTTCATCTTTGGATGTTCAGTTTTACAGAGATTGCGAAATTTTGACCTTCGAGTGAAAAAAAATTTCTCGTATAGATGGATGAGTGATTTCATCAGAGCGTAAACACATCACATAAAGATGATGGATTTTGTTAAATGTTAAATTTGGTCATACGGACGAAATCAATTTATAATCTTTTTTTTTTTTTTTTTCAACAAATGTCCATGTTTCAGACTGTAATGGAACTAAAAATGCAATAAAAAAAATTCTGTCCGTCATCTTCAATGATAACATATTTTTTTCAATGAAAACATTTTTTTTTCTGTGAGGGACAAGACATGCAAAAATGACGAAGGAAAGGTCCAAAAACAATATTTTGGAAAACTTTAAATACGGGTATCTTGCTAATTTAAGTGACAACAGACTTGACTGATGACTTAAAATTCGCGGGGAAAAATGCAGAATCTAAAGATTATCGGTTTTTTACAATTGGCCAATGAGAAGTCAAGATATCGCCGATGGGGTGGGCCAAAAAACATTACCGCCAAAAACTTAAAACAAGCGGATTTTTTAATGTGAGTTCAGAAAGAAAAAAATTGACCGATGACTTAGAATGCACGCCAAAAAATACCGAATCTAAAGATTATCGGTTTTTTACAATTGGGCAATTAGAACTCAAGATATTCGCTATTAAAAAAAAAATAAATAAATAAATGAAATGCAAAACTTAAGAAATTTGATGTGTTGATCAATTTATTAAAGAGAATGTATCGTAATAGTAACAAAAAAGTGCTCAAAGTTCGCGTCAAAATATATCGAATCGAATAATCATCGGTTTTTCAAAACTGACCAATTAGAAGTCGAGATATCCTCGAGTTTCAAGAAAGCGACATGTTGAAAAAATAAGATTCTTAGTGTTTTGGGAAAAATATTGAACCTCAAAATGCTTGGAATTGTATATCGAATTAAGCAGATATCGGTTTTTAAAAATTCACCAATTAGAAGTCGAGATATCCCAGATTAAAAAAAAAAATATGCAAAACTTACGTAATTCTATATCATGCTCAATTTCATCAACATTTTTTCAAAGTACTTGAAATCCTCGGACATGTATACCGTATCAAACAATGGTCGGTTTTTCAAAATTGTCCAATTATAAGCAGAGTTATTTTCGATTTTTTAATATGCTAAAAAATCATAAAATCGTATTTTACTCGTCACAATACTTGGTATACCAAATTAAGCAGTTATTGGTTTTTCAAAACTGACCAGTTACAATTCGTGATATCTTATATTTTCAACGATAGTGTATGGAAGTCATTACAATATCTTTCAGTGTGATTTCATGTCGATAACAATCAATTAGTTGCGTCAATATGAATCGTTTTGAAATGGGTTTTATCAAATTATCATGGAATGAGTCAAATTCTCGCAATGGCATTCGTGCCGAATCTATATCAAAATCAATGATTCTAAAAAATTTGTAATCGAATTCAATGCATGATTTTTTTTAAATTCGTATTTAATTTCCGTATAAAAAGTAATGACAAGATCAGTTTTCATATGAAGGGTGTATTTCATGCGCCTTGTCGACTTGCCGCTTGCGCGAACGTAAATGGTAGAAGGACGCCATCTATCGACAACGAACAAAAATCGGAGTTTTATTGGATTGCATCGTTTTTCGAACATTGGTTCCTCTATTTTGAATCTCCCACTTTTTACTTTAGACTCGTAATTAATAAGTCCAAAAACAATATTATTTTTTTACTTGTCATTTTGTAATTATTCAATATTGGCTCGATATCAATAGTCAGTGTCTAATCGAAAATCTCTAAATTTACTTAGTACCACAATTTGCAACTTTTTAAAATCCATCATACTTAATCTTTTGATTTTTATTTTAAACTTTAAAAATGTTTTCCGAAAAAAAGTAGTACTAAAAAATAATTTTCCTATTATTATTTCTACAAAATAGTCGGAAAAAATCCCAAATGTATCGGAAATAATTGCAACGTATATATATATAGGTAGGAAAAATTGCCAAAATTGAACACGATATCGAAATTAAATATAATTTTTTTTTTTGGAAAAATGACGGAATTGGTTAAGAAAATTATTTTCGCTTATGGATATTGAATTCGATCAGTTATCGAATCGGAAAAAAAATGAATATAGAATAGAATAAAATACATTAACTCGCTATGGATAATAACTTTATTTTCTACTTATAATACACTATTAATCTTACATTCAACAGCGTCGAGCTCCAGCTCAAGTGGTTTTTATCATTATATTATTTATATTTTATGATTATATATATATTAGTACAACCATGTGACGCACACATTTGTATATTCTATTATTTTGTAAGTTCATTAAACAATTATTTTATTTTTTATCATCAATTGCATTAATTATTCATTATCATTTTTAAAAACATTTTATTTATTCACTGTGAATTTTATACTATTACTTGTACGTAATCTTATGACATAATTTATTGTCATTTTGTTTCTAAATTTCACTTAATTTTAATACTCATTTATATATATATATATATAATTTAACTATCTCGGTATCAAGTTTTAATTTAAATTAGTTTTCAGAAATGCTACTCAGACCGTATTTCAACGACCAAAGATTTTTTTAAACTTGTCTCTGGATCTTTCAAAAACAAGATTTTCATTTTTGCTTTCCTGCGGTCCTATTCTCACCGCAGGAGATGTTGCACTATATATCATCGATTTTCACATGATCACTTTGGTATGTAGGTCATGGCCATCCAAATTTCTACAACCTTTCGATGCAAGTTTCAAGAAGCATGACGTAAATATTTTTAGAAAATTTCCCCTCACATTTTTCCTATTCCCTAACCTGCGCGATAATAAATCACCTTCTGACTTTCTTCCGAGTATTGACTTATATGGCTTCCATCGTGCAGAAAATATCATGCAACGGATACCGTTAAAAATGTTAGTCAAGTTTAGATACATTTCAGTTATTACAGGAACTTAATCTTACAAAATCACGTGATTGAAGAGAAAATTCAGTCGCGTTGTCAACAATTTTACAAAACCTTTTTTTTTAAACTATGAAAGGTAAATGAAATCGAGTCAAGGCATTCGTTAAATTGTGACTTACATTCGATATAACAAACCATTTTTAATATATAGAAGCAATTCAATATATATGTATATACAATATAAAAGTATATATTGTTTAGATTTGAAAAAATGCAGTTTAGATTTGAGTAATCTTGATTATGACAGTTTCCAATATCTTCATATCACAAATCTATCTTAACTGATTATAATTTTTAAAATATTTCATCACCGGTGATGGATTTGATATCGTAATTCCCGCGTGTATTGTGTAACGTTATGGCTATACTGTTTGCTCCATGGTAGAAATTCTGTCCAATTTTACTATAGACACAAGCTAGTAAGTTGCTGTCTAAAATTATTTATTAACAAGTGTCTGCAATAAAAGTGTTCATAAACTGAACAACAACTAGACAAAAATAAATAGAACATTTTTTTGTTACAAAACTGTCAAAATAGTAGACATTAAAAATGGATTTAAAGTGGGCACCGTATGTAACAACTATGCAGTAAAATTATTGAAAATATGTGTATAAAACCAATGGACAAATATTAGATACATACTATACAGTCTAATTATGCAGTTTATTTATTTACATGCCCTCTTGAAGCGGTTTCCTTATTTGTTATGAAATACAACACTTATGCAAACTTCGTAGGAGAATAATTTGACTAATTTTCTTTTATAATTTAATAAACATATAATAAATAGCGAGGTGTAAAGCGCCATAAAAATCGGCTGTAATTGATTTTGTCAAACGTAAATATTGGAGAAGAGGAGGTTGAGGTCAGCAATCCTGTCACATACGAAGATAAAGATGACGAACAAACCCCATATGTCCATTCTGATAAAAATGATATTTGCGAAAGCTTTAATGACAATGACAATGTAGATATTGACAATACGAGCAAAGAATATGATGAAACTTATGAACAAAGTGTTGGTACGTGTCACGACGTGTTAAATGTCATTGAAGATGATTATGCCTACAGTGTACATAACCTTATTCATAATAAATGTATTTAAAAATATCACAATAATATTGCGCAAAATGTAGGCAGAAATTGGACGGAAAATGGTTAGGTAAGTCGTCCCAGATGTGCAAACTGGGTGCAAATTGTACAAGATTTTTCTGAAAAAGGTGTATAATTAATATCAAGGAAAATGTTACATTTACAATAGGAAACTGGACAGTGAATAAGTAAATTAGCCAAAAACTCGAATAATTATATATAATATATATGTAATATATCTGTAATAAATATGGAGTATCATTGAGAAAATAAATAATTTCAACATATCTCACAAACACGAATTATGTGTAAAATTCATGCATCATATAAAGAAATAAAACTGTCATATTGAATAGAGACACTAAAAATGGAATTACCTGGTGCCACTCATTAATCAGAAAGTTATATATATGCGACTACTATATATACGTATATTTAACACCAGTTTTTGGTGTAAGGTATTAAAATGAAAAATGGTAAATCTTGCAGCAACAGATGTGGACATATTTTTACGCAATGTAAGAAGTTTGATACCAAATCAATCAACGGTGATGAAATACATAATTTATTGTCGAATAAAGATTCTACAAATTTTAATCAGCGGAGGTTGATTTACGGCAGAAAATTAACTTTTTATATTCAAGTAACATACGAATTTTTTTACGAATGACTCTTTATACTGATGTTCAGCTTTAGAATTGTCGAGTTTTTGAATGTCACATTCAGTTTTACCATAATAAAATGGTGATTGTGAATATGTGTAGAGTGTATAAAATCCATCATCAGTTCTGAAATGTTGAAATTTTTGTTAACTGAAGCTACATTTCTTATTTTAGATTTTTTTCATAAATTATTATTTTATTTTAGTATTTTTCATAAACATTCGTAATATATGTTACGTCATTTATCCGATAATGTTTTCAAACAATGCTCTGATTAAAAATGTAACCACGAGCCATATATCTGCAAATAAAATTGTTATCGAAAAGAGACGTTGAAATCACATTTTTCAAAATTCTTAAACCCTATAGTAGAAAATTTTCATTGACAGATATTTTACGAAATTCGATTGAATATTACAATAATGACAAACATCGCACTAGTGATATGAAACCGAAGGATGTTCATAAACCAAATGAAAAAGTTAGGGTTTAAAATGTCTGGTATTTTTTAATATTAATTTATTTTTATTAAAAAAAAAAAAAAAAAAAAAAAAATGTAAAAACGTTAATCTAACTCGAGTATTATATCTTTAAAGAATTAAAAAATTTAAATATATTTTGTTGTATTGCGAGGAAAGTTTTACGTCATCATCCTCGAAAGAATTGGCGATATCGCGAATAAGGAAATGGACATCGTATCCCGATAAATTCTGCAGATTACATTTAAAATTATATATACATTATTAATTTGCACCTATTGTACGTGTGCCACTCCCCAGAATTGACCGTTGACGTGGTCATGGTCTCGGACTTTATGTCGTCAACGTCCCGACCGTCTGTGTACGTCTGCCGTAATATAGACCCCCGCAGATATAGTAGGATTTTCCTGAGTGGAAGGCCCTCCAATCGCCGGGAGACAAATTGTCTTCACCTCGCCCAAAATCTAGGAAAATGTAAACATAAGGATTATTTTATAAACATATTATTTCCTTACTGTCTTACTAAAAATGCAAATTATATAACTGGAAAAAAAACAAAGAAAATAAACAACAACATTAATTAGATAAGAAATTCAATTGGTAAACAAATATTTACCTCATTCACTTATTCAAGGGCGCTTTTCTGGAGTTCCTCGGCAAACCTCGGGACCCCGATTCAAACAGTCTCTGGACAATGCTAGGTTATGTATAAGAACCCATGCTGTAAATTATACTAATTATACTGTTTGCATAGGATGTCACTCCAGTGGCTGAATCTTCCGTTACTTTTCCTATAGAAGGCACTCCGTGTCCGCGTGCAGTTCGTCTACACTATGGAAATAGTGTAGGGATCAATTGCAAATGTGTATTTATCGAGTCCTTAGACTAATTTGACTACTCACTATCCGCGACAAATTTTCAATCCAGCAATAATAATAACAATAATGACAGTTGACGTCATTATTGCCGTTGTCTTCCTCAACTTCGTTGGGGATAAATGCGGATGATGGACGCGGCGATATATTTTTTACACTTCTTAGTCATGAGAAGAAGGAATGAATTTTGGAATCCGGGTATAATGTCAGAATATTTGAATTTTTCCCGATAGGAGACAAAGAGTTAGCACCTCTTCTATTTTGATATTACAGATTTTAGATCCGCCATTTTGGATTTGTAATTTTGACCTTCTCCCATCATCAGGACGTTATTTCTGACATTTCAATATAATTTGTCACGTATCAAGGAATACACATTTGCACACGTGTATATAGAGTTGCTTTTTTTTATAAAATCCTAAAAATGACTGTTTTCCGCTTTTCTCAAAATTGAAAATTCAATATGGAGATGTACGAAAAACATCGAGTAGTTAATAAAATCGTATGAAAGCGGGAGATTTTGAGGTCGATCATTACAAATTCAACGATCGATTTAGCAAAGTCAAAATGGCCGATCCAATATGGCGGACGGATATTGTAAAATTAGATTTGCGAAAATTTTGCTTCACCTCATTTGGATCTGGCATTTTAATTCAAAGAATAAGATGTCAAAATTGAAAAACAAGATAATTATTGTCAACACTGAAAATAGTTGATTCGACATTATGTTATGGTGCTATAGATGAAGGTTGACATATAAATATCTCTGATGTATAGGACAGACATAAAAAAGCTAACGGGTGCATCTGTCCTCGTGCAAAATTGAAAAATTCACGTTTATACATATTATATGAGCTTGTGGTCGCGTTGCGTTTTCTCGACTCGGAGTTGCAGCTGCATTGGCGGATCTACGGTTTTAGTTTCGCTGCACCCAACCCGAATTGAACGGTCACTTTTTTTTGTGCCTTTTTCCAAGTCTGCTCGTTGTCCCTCTTTCTTTCCCTCCCTTATTCCTTCCTACCGCAGAATGCGGTGCAGCGTGGCGTTCTTTTAGCCCGCATCGAAAACAAAGAACGCGTGTCATTATATTTTCGCCATATTTATATACCGTTTAAGAGTTTCGTTGAAAAGCATCCAACAATATTCGACGCTATTCATCCTGTCAATTTTCTCATGCAAGACGTCGTTGCCGATGTCTATTTAATGGATTTTTAATGATTAAAAAAATTTTTTCCTTTGATTTATATGTCGATTCTTACGGAAATGTCATATAGTAGAACACTTGATTATTCGTCGTGATTATGATTTTTTTAATGGCATTTTTCTGAAACGATTTTCTATGCGATTTCTTAGAGAAGTTTTTATGGTCAATGCCATTCCATTTCATTATTCTACATATATGGTAAATTCCATGAAAAATTGTTATTCTTCATATGATTCTTCATGCAATTTCTTATAGGACTCTTCATGGCCATTCTCATGAAAAATCCGAAGTATAATCACAATTCTTATCATGCGATTTCTTACCGAACTTTTTATGATCAATGCTTTGGACGTGGTTCCATCCTATTATTCCATGGATATGCGGTCGTTTCCATTGAAAAATTCCAAGGATATTTTTCACATGATTCTTCATGCTTAGCCAATTCTTAGACAGTTCAGATATTTACCATGTTAAAGGCATAGGAGAAATGGATAGTGTAAGAAAAAAATGGATAGATTTCTACTAGGGTTACTCTGTGTCAATTCCATGAAAGCTTGACTTTAACCATTACTTATAAAAATATTGAAATTACCATAAAAAGTAAAAAATCGTTAGGACTGAACGTACGTTGACAGAAATCAACACTTTCTTTGTCAATTTCGTAAGTAAGAAGCCGCGTGAAGAATCATGTAAAAAATATCGTTGAAAATTTTCCATGGAGTCGACAAATCCATAGATGGAACCATATCCAAGCCATGTACTATAAAATGTTCTATAAGAAATCGCATGACGAATCGCGAGAAAAATATTCTTTGAGTATTTCATGGAATTGACATAGAATAATGGCATAAAACCATATCCATGGCATTGACCATAAAAATTTCTGTAAGAAATCGCATAAAGAATCATGTGAAAAATATCCTTGGAATTTTTCCATGGAATTTTTCCATGGATGATTGAGAAATACTCAAAGAATATTTTTCACACAATATTCTTCATGCTATTTCTTATAGAACTTTTTATGGTCAATGTCTTGGATATGGTTCCATCCATGGATTTGTCGATTCCATGGAAAAATTTGAAGGATATTTTTTACTTGATCCTTTATGTGATTTCTTATGCAGAACTTTTTATCTTCTACACGCCGCATGTATACAATTCTATATTCTATTCTTCCACAGATATGGTCAATTCCATGAAAAAAATTCCAAGAATATCTTTTACGTAATTCTTCACGCGACTTCTTACAGAACTATTCATGATCAACTTTTTATAAAATTGACAAAGAAAGTGTTGATTACTGTCTGATGATCTGAAGGACATTTATAGCTCATTCCCTGAAAAATTGAACGATGGACCTCGAGGCCAGTGCAAACAAAAAAATTAGTCGACCAGAGTATGACGATATTCAGTGTTTGCAAAATGCATATTCAAGAAAAAAAGTCTCACAATCCAGTAGCTCATGCTCGATCAAAATCGTTAATGGCCCTGAGTCGGACATGTTTTCCTTCGGGCAATTTATTCGACGATTCGCTTCCTGACCCGCGCATCCTTTTTTGACGCGATATTGTTCGGCCTCCGGATTTTGCATTGTTTTGGACGTCTGTCGTGTCATCATTGTTTCCCCGAGAACTGTATAGCGACAATCAACAATATGGTGCCATAGTCCCGGAAGATACGAGAATCACGCGATGATTACGTCGGGATAATTAGTGATTTCCACGTACCAATCTGTCGCGATATATCTCACTAAACCTTGAACAGATTTCGCGGACATTTTTTTTTACGTTTCATTGATAATCCTATACTTTGTCTTCTGTATAATAGAGCCTTCTTATACAATTATACTTTCTATAAATGCAATTTTTCATTAGAAAGTGACGTCATATAGACGACTGAATAAAGTGGTATTACGTACAAGGAGCAACCATACTGTATATAGTTGTATCAACCACAAAAATGATTGCGAGAACCATGAGAATGGTTGTGCCAATTAAAGTATGGTTGGTCCAACTTATATGTTTCATGTAATTATACAAATTGTGGTTTTTGTTAGTTTTAAATTTAATTTTCAAAAAATATTACTTGATCTCTAAATGCGTTAGAGCGACATTTCAATCATACAGAAATTTAGAGAGTAAGAAAATATAAAAATGATTATCGTATCATTTGCCATTTGCTTTATAATTGATATATTCTCAAGACTTTGCGCCGGACATTTTGATTCTGCTGTTTTGTATTTTGATATTCTAAGGACGGACTTGACATCGCAATATCTGTATAAAAATTATAAAGCAAATATAATAGTATTTAAAAACAATAATATATAGATTTTTATTGCAGTCGACATTTTGTGTCCGCCATTTTGAAGTGTTTTTGATGTTTCGAAAACGCTACCGCTAGTATCTCGATCGTTATTGAATATATTGTGTGTGTGTGTGTGTGTGTGTGTGTGCGTGTTTTAAGATTAACGGTAGATTTCTTATCGCAAAAGGATGTCCTTAGGTCTGCCCCAGTTTTAATTTTCGTATGGCGCTAATTAGAAAATGTCTCGGAAAGGAATGTGTCGCTGAAATTTGAAAGCGATTCCGTGAAAACTTTCGACACCTGCAGCGTTTTGAAATGTGCAGAAAACCGGTTTCTGGAGAAACGATAATAAGCTGCAGACGCGAAATCCGCGTAAACGCAAGAACATTGAACGTATGGAATCTCCGTAGGAACTTTGTTCTATACGCGTATGAATAAGTATACATATATACATATATGTATAACGCGTATATCGATAAATAATACATTAAATTATATATATATATGTGAATTATTCGAATTCTAGAGTTTGAAGAAATTTTTAAAACCGAAGAATATTTTGGGATTGTGTTTTGAGGTTTCGTAATCGACGTTGAGTTAATCGTGCATTATCCATTCCATGAATTTGTTTGAATTTGTTTGAATTTACTGAAAAAAATTCGTGCAATATTCTATTTTGAATTAAACTTAGCCTCAAAATAAGGTAATATATTTTCATATAAAGCAAAGTGATTTTTGTATATCCATCCGAAAGAAAGGAGGGTGGATTTATAAAAATAAAATCGTGGAATAAGATAGTATACAGTTTACAACAACCGATGACAAAAATGATGAATTATGTAAACATAAATCAAGGGGTGTCTTGAAATTTTAATTTAAAAAACTTCACCATTTAGAAGTAGAAAATATCAATGTCAAATAAAAATCACCTTTTTCTTTTCAGTCTTAAATATAATTAAAAATAGTCTTAAAGTTCAATTTTGATGTAAGACATGGCGCAACGAGTGCGGGAAATACAATTTCCCGCACGAATAACAAACGACATTTTTCCGTGCAGAATGGTAGAATGTTGGATTTTTCACACTGTTTTTTCCGGCACTAAAAACAGAGTGGAAAATATGAATTTCTCGCATACTAAAAAAACAGTACACTTTTATTACAAGTCCGGGAAACTCGAATTTCCGAATACTACTAAAGAAATAATCTTGTTTCCTCTTCGACGATGCCATTAATAAAAAAATTTCCATAAAAACAATTCCATCAGGAAAAATGGAATATTTTCTTCCAAGACCATTTTGAAATGTGAAAAAAAAAACAAAGAATAGGGGGGATGGAATAGAATTTTCGGCACCTTTCAATAATTGGGTATACGAATTATTATAAAGAGGGCACAATATATTATATAGAACTGTAATATTCCATTTTGTCGAATATGTAACGAATTTCACTATTCAATAAGGAGTGATTCACCCTTTCTGTCAGTTTTAGTTGCCTCTACGGAAAGGTGTCTATTCAGAACTATTCAACTCGAATACGTGCCAATTCTATCGAATAGTTTACTGTCGAATTACATAATACATATTCGTGGGCTTAAATAATGCTGCAAAGAACTTGACTGCGGTATCAAAACATTTTTAATTGAATGTATATATTTTTTGGATTTTTAATCCTAATTTTTAATTGTGTTTGTTTTTTTTAACCTACGTTCTATATATAGGCAAATTGGCTGATTTAGTCAATGAAAATCCATTTACTCAACGAGTCGTTTGATCAATGAACAATACACGCTAACTCGAGTCTGCAGCGTGCGGCATATGAGACTAACGCACTCTTAATTTCGAAGAAAGGTATCGCATGTGCTTCTATAATTTCAGCACTTGGCAACAAGATCGCTCCTCTTTATGCCCGAGTATACTTTGGCTCTCTCTCTCTCTCTCTCTGTCTCTCACTTTTTTACATATAGGAAAGATATTCTCTCAAAGATATTCTATTGTATGCGTCAGAGTGATATATATATATACTCCCACTTATATATATATATATATATAACGTTGGGAAATTATCTCCATCCAATTCTACTATATCATATTTTTCTTTCTATTTATATGAGATGTAAACGCTTGCTCGTACATAGACATAAATAAATCGTCTTTGGCTTTGTCGCTCCGATGTCAGCTCTGTCTGTAGCTGTCAATGTCACGTGGTCGTAACGGACAGGGGAGCCGGTAGTGACGTCAATGTTATCATCGTCAGCCGCGCATGACGCAGTCTCAAGACAGTCGGCTTACATTAGGTTTTCAGCACTCGAATGCAAATATGCTCGAGTAATTTATTTTTTTATTGTATACATATATATAATTAAGAAAATTAAGAAAGTTATATGTGCGTAGCCAATTTGTAAAATCTTGAGAAAACGCGTTTAAAGATTAGATGGCGAAAAATTGTAATATTACTCAAAACGAACCCTTTAATATGCTATTCGTGCACCATACAACTGTCCTTCTATATTAATTGTGTATTAATATGAATTATCGATAAATAGATTAAAAAGGCGGAATAGTCGCAGCGCGCTCGGAGTCATATTTCTGGAGCTATGAAGCTATATATCTATACAAGAAGGCCGATTTTTCACATAAAAAAATTCGAAATCGACTTTTAAATAATGACATCTTATATCCTAAATTATTATTTTATACAAAAAAAGAATTTGCATATATTTCGAAACAAAAAGGTGTAGGTCAAAACTCCCACTTCACTCCTGTTTTTTCTTTCAATTCGTATTATTCAAAAAATAATTATACTATTACTTAATTTTGGATTAAGTAATAGTATAATTATTTTTTGAATAATAATTAATTTTGGATTAAGTAATATTAAGATAAAATTTGATTCAAACGCAGTAATTTATTTGGGAACATTATTTTTAAATTCAATAAATGCATTGTAATGCATTGAACCAATCTCAGTAAACGAAAATGTATTGAAATGGATTAGTCAGTGTAAAAAAAACAATTCAAAATAAGAGTGGTATATACATACCCTGCAAACGGAAGTGTATTGAAATGAATTGCAGAAAGTCGGCAAATGAATTCAGTTATAACAAAACGAATGTATACCTATAATCCAATGCGTTGAAATGAATTCGAATCCAAAAATGTTATTGGTAACTTAATTTCTACCTGCATTAAAATGCATTTAAATGTATTAATGGATTGATATGAATTCGCATCATTTTAAATGAAGTACGTAAATGAATTCGTTTAATGGATTTGCCGAGTCCATTTCAATATATTTTCGTTTGCTTCGGTTAATTAATTAAATGTTTATCATATATAATGACATTTTTACACCGCCATTTTGCAAATAATGAAGTTTGCATATCTTTTTTTGTAATCTGTAACAATTGTGGATACATGATATAATTTATATGTAAATAAATAAATAAATATATATATATATATACATATTTCTCTCACTGCACTTGGTTTCAACATCTTTTCAACTTCACATCGACCGCAAACATAAATGTATACCTATAAAAGGAAAAGATATCTTGCCGAATGCACGTCACGCGGTTTGTACAATCAGACAACTCATATCACAAGATATAGTATGAATTTTATATATATATATATATATATATACGAATCATCTTAACCAAACATGAAATAATCTCAAATTTGTTCTTTTTTTGGTCCGTCGCGTATTTCACAGAATATATCTGTCGTTTATATAAATTTTACATATACTCTGCTCTTTGTAGCCGAATTGTGACTCGTGTTTTATAGAAATACAAAGAGTTTTTTAGGTTCTAAACTTCTTAAGCACGCCGTCGTGTTAAGATAAACATTACTGTTATTGGTTCATTGATGGAAAAGCATTATAAAAAATAACGTTTCTTTAAAGCTAATTTTATCTTTAAAAATAGAGATCAAATCGTCATTCGTCGCCTTCGTCAACGTCATCGTCGTTATTAATAACAGTCTGGAAGGAACATTTGGTAATTTCAAGGATATTTGACTTAACTCGCGCACATTATTTGTCCCCATCGAATGAAGAAAATTATGTATCCGAAAACAATGAAATATTTCGGGAACCGAGAAAAATATTTATTTCAATATCCGAAATTTTACGACAAAGAAAATCCATATTACCTTGATTCAAAATAATTCGTTTTTAAGCCAATGAATCATGCGTCATAAATTGAACGTTACGTCTACTTCGTCTATGTAAACATTTGTTAATAGTTTTATAAACAATTTCTAAATATATACATATGTATTCTTTCCCTTCATTCAATCGAGTCGAGTCTCAAATCAAATAGTTAGCCTTTGCAAAAAAAAAAAAAAAAAATAAAAAATATGTCAACAAAATGTTTGTTGTATCGCAAATAAATATTTATTTTAAAAATTTACTTACAAACGACAAAAGAAATATAAACTAAATTATTAACAGGGATGATGAAATAGCCTCAATAAATTACTCCAAAAACTTCACAATTTTTTTCGTCCAAATCAAATCTAAACCGAAATTTGACGGATGAATTATTTTTCAATAGAAATGGATGATAATGGATTGAAACGGATTAAAATAGATAACAAAAATATGGATTAAAATGTATAAAAACATTTTTTTTTTACTTTCGATTAGTCACGACTTGTATAGATTTATTGTTGATTAGACTTATTCACGTCGAACTCGCGGAATCAAAACATCAATCTAAATAATTTTGTTTATTAAATCGAATGAATTTTGTTTAATATTTAGAAAGGCGAGGGATTTGTACTATATATTCACGAGGAAGCAGGATATCAAAGCCAAGGTAGAAATGTTGTCCAATTTTACTATAGATACAAGCTAGTGAGTTGCTGTCTAAAATTATTGGTTTAAAAGTGTGTGCCATAAAAGTGTTCATAAACTGAACAATAACTAGACAAAAATAGATATACCAGTTGTTTGTTATAAAAGTGTCCAAATATACTGGATATTAAAAGTGGATTTAATGTGGCCACGATTTTGCCTAAATATCTTGCCTAATAACAGTTCAGTAGAATTCATCAAAGTTTATACACAATCATCGTATGTAACAACTATAGAGTAAAATTATTGAAAATATGTGTATAAAACAAATGGACAAATACTAGATACATACTATCGAGTCTAAATATGCAGTTTATTTATTTACATGCCCTCTTGAAACGGTTTCCTTTTTTGTTTTGAAATGCAACACTTATACACTTATGTCATTCTATTTTTTCTCTTATAATTTAATAAACATGTAATAAAATACCGAGATGTAAAACGCCTTAAAAATCGGCTGCAATTGATTTTGTCAAACGTAAATATTGGAGAAGATGAGGTTGAGGTCAGCAATCCTGTCACATATACGAAGAAGAAGATGACGAACAAACCCCATATGTCTATTCTGATAAAAATGATATTTGCGAAAGGTTTAATGACAATGACAATGTAGATAGTGATAATACGAGCAAAGAATATGATGAAACTTATGAAGAAAGTGTTGGTACGTGTCACGACGTGTTAAATGTCATTGAAGATCATTATGCCTGCAGTGTGCATAACCTTGTTCATAATAAATGTATTTAAAAAAATATTACAATAATATTGGTCAGAATATAGGCAGAAATTGGACGGAAAATGGTAAGTCGTCCAAGATGTAACTGAAAATGTTGGACAGAAACTGGGTGCAAATTGTACAAGATTTATCCAAGAAAGATATGTAATTAATATCAAGGAAAATGTTACATTTCCAATAGTAAACTGGACAGTTACATTTTCTACAAACTAGACAGTCTATAAGTAAATAAGCCAATACTAAGCACATGGTGACTTTTTAAGTGGTCAAAGCGTTCTAGCTGTCAAATGATAACAAGAAAGTGGATGGACACGAAGAAGGGGTGAATAGTCCAAAATAGTTCCGACATATTCGTGTTCTCTTCCATGACACAAAACTACAGCCGTATGAAAATGCGATAGACCAACTCTTTGTTTCATTTCTATAGTATAACTTACTTTCTTACGATTTTTATGTAGTGATGAAATCGGAAGAGTTAGTTCGAATATTCATTTTTTAGTTGACCTCTGCGGACTATGCAAATACACTTGTACGAGGGGCCAATGGCATTCCAAATATTCGACGATGGCCCTTCATAGTAATGCATAATTGAATGAACTCCAATGGCCAAAAACGATTAAAATAAATTATACCCGCATTTGTTTAATGGAATTGGAATTACCTATATATATTTTTGATTTCATCAAAAGTTTCTTTTTTCGATATATTTATAGATTATAAAGTATTTCAGTACGATATAAACTGAAGAGAGTCACAATGAATGACAGAAAAGTAATAACTCTGATTGTTTTTTAAACAGTACCTATATATTTTTTAAGTTTTTAAACGACCGATAGAACGAAGAAAGGAGATTATTATTATCGATTACTTTTAAACAGTTTTACATTATCAGCTACACATCATCGTCATTATCATCATCATCATCATCATCATCACATGACTATGTACATATAACATATGAATGACAAAGAAGAAGAGACTTTCTATATTAATAATTTGACAAATCAGAAAGTCGTCGAAACTTGGTCAACATCAAATTCGAAGTATCGTCTTGGATTTTTTGGTCTCAAGTTTAATAGAGTTCTACGACAGTATTGGCAAAACAACAACTTTACAGTACGATTATAAAATAAGTTTACAAAAGAGTGTCTAAAGCGGCCATAGGATTCATTTTTGTCGATATCGTCAGTTTATTTCTTTCTTTCCATTTCCGCCGTGAATTGGTCGAACATGTTACGCACAATAATATCCGAATGAAAAAGGAAGACCTAATCAGAATGCGAGAGTCTGCTGCATATCAAAAATGGATTTGAATAATTCCGCAACGTCGGAATCTCGTTGACTCGTAACGGTTATGAATGGATGTTTTTACCTATATGCCTCTTCTGCCGTTATAATGAAATTCCAACGATCGAAAGGCATCGTGTATAGAGAGCGAACAAAAGAAAAAGGAATTTCATCGCTTTTATTGCGGCTAGAAAGTCTTCTTCTTTATTTCCGACACACGAGATCGGCGATGACGTCGACTTTTATTCTCACGAGCGATCAAATTTAACGGTTCTGGCGAAACAGTAGTGGCCGGCCAAAAATCGGCATAGGCATATACACACATCTCGAGCTACTGTAATATAGCGCGTTCGTTTTCCTCGTGACGATTTTGGACGGAAATAGGTTTTTACTCGCTCGCTCGTTGGCGGTCTCTCTTCTGCTCCGAAACGAGTCAATGGCGTGACGTCAGCGACGAGGAAGAACGACAAGAGCAGCTAGTAACAGGTTTACAAAATTCGACCTTACGGTCGAATCGCCGCGGGGGTGGAGGTCTGAGGGAGGGGGCGAAATGAAAAACGTCATAGGCAAGGGAGAGAGAAAGAGAGATAGAGAGAGATAGAGGAAGATAGAGGGAGATAGGAGCGTTTGTCTATCGATCGGCCACCATCGTCTTCGCAGGGTCCACGGCTGGCATCAGCTCCGGTTCCGGGGACGAACGAAGGTTGCGGGACGAAGTAAATAATCGATAGCCAAATAAGAATAGGGCGGATCTGCAAACGTTTATTTAAAGATTATTTAACCGGAAATCCAGGACGCCATCCATTTTTCTCGATTTCAAATATACAAATATGTAAATATATATATATAGTACTTAAGTATATACGTAAGAGTTGATTCATGAGACTTTAAACGTTTGTTATGATGAAAAACGACAATTGATTCAATAGTTGAGTGTATGTGTCTTGGTAATCAATTTGTGTGCTTAATTGTTATCTAATGGCATGGAAAATAAGAAAATGTATGATCGACGACATTATGTCGACAAAATGTATTTACATTTTTTTTTTATCGGTTTATAATGAACAATGAATGAACGGACTTCAATAAACATTCATAGTGAACTGGTTCAGCGTGTTTTACCTCTTGATTAACAATATGTCAATGGATATTGGAGGTCAGGCATATTCGAGACGCCATTTTGAAAAAACGTGATTTTTTGCCGTTTTTTTTTTGTACTTCTCTTAAAAAATACAATTCTAATAAAAAATGCATTCAAGAAACAATGAAGAACGGATAATTCTACGAAAAATGATTTTGTGAATTTTTTCGTCAACAATAGTATAGTCATGTAAAAGAAAAATGAACATAAGAATTAATTAAATGTCTAATGAATGAAAAAATGCGTAGAATCTATTTTTTATAATTTTTTTAGATGAATGCAAAAAACTAAACAAAATAACATTTTTTTTTGTTGCTGTTTTTCCAAAATGGCGAATCGAATATTTCAGACCAGTGATTTTTGTTGTCATATTTATAATCAGGAGACAGAAACACATGTCAAAATAAGGGGATCTTATTATTTTTTATGACTTTTTTTCGAAAGTTTCTCAGCAATTGAAAATTGATTGGAACGAATAAAAATCCTTCTTTTATCGCAATTTCAAATCCTCTTAATTCAAATAATCATTTATCCAAAATATAAATCTGTTTTAATCCAATTTTAAGAGTAAAAAAAAACATATGCTGGAATACAAGCAAATCCATAAATATTAAGATCTGAAAATTGGTAAAATGGAGTTTTGAATCATTTTGAAAACATTTGAATCCAAGAAATGAAAAATTCTGAAATTTTTAAAATGAAGACATTACATTAAAATTCATTTAAATAAAAAAAAATAAAAAACAATCTTATCCAAAGATTATAAAATCACTATTTCATTTACAAAATTCAAAATGGCGGATGCAATACGACGACGACATTTATCGAAAAATGATTATTTTATTATCAAATCGACACACCGTGCATATAATAACAATATTTTTCAATATTTAATTAATTATGGGGCTATTCATCGTAACTTAGTTTGTCTTTGATAATAACATTTGAAAAAATTGACTCGAATTTGAAAAACTCAAAGATCAGCATCTGGATGAAACCCCTACGTAGCTAGAGACAGTTTTCCACGACATTTTCAACGACCTCAAAAACCTCCGTGTAGCTATATTTATAAGTATTTGATAATGTTCCCGTCGTATTGGATCCACCATTTTGAATTTTGAAAATCAGATATCAGATTCGTATTCAGCGACCTCAAAAACCCCCCGAGTAACTATTTTTGTGAGGATTTCCTAATTTTTCTACTTTTTCATCCGCCATATTTGTTCCGCCATTTTGATTTTTAAAAATCTAATACCAGATTCGTACACAGCGACCGCAAAAATCCCTGAGTAACTCTTTACGTGAGTATTGACTGATTTTTCTAATTTTTGATCCGACATATTGGATCCGACATTTTGAATTTCAAAAATCAGATACGTATTCAGCGACCACACTAACCATACACGTTGTACAGTTTTACAAACATTTGCTTATTGCATTAATTGCGTGTCAATGAAAGTGTTAAACGTGTTCGATTTTTAAAATCACACTCGAGAAGATTCACGTGCAAAGATAGACGGAGATAGTGAGAATCGAAGTAGTGTATGTCGATTCAATATGAAACGGACGACTCGTAAAATATGAAATAAATAAAAGAGAGTGAAAGAGGAGCGCGTGGGTGGCATGAGAATAAAAATTGCAAATTCAACTTGGCGATAAGCACTCAATTATGCAGGTCATCGCTTTTATCACTTCCTGTGCGATGTGCCGAATTGGGAGGAGACTTTTGAATAAACAAAGCATCGAACGTTATTGGTTCATCGAAGAAGGATTGAAAAGTAATGCTATTATGAATTAAAATTTCACTACCGTCAATTTCAATTGTTTGGATTAGACGAAATGTCCTACGAACCTATAGATTTTTACTTACTTTTTATTTATTTATTGTTATTCTTTACTTGTGAATAATTCCATTTTTATTACTGTAATGGCCGAATCAACATGGCCATGAAATGAAGGAATAATTTATTCATAATTATCAATTCTTTCAAGTTTTGTTCATTGAAGATGTTTTTGAGCTTTATCAAGATTCAGTCAAAATGGCGGATTCAATATGGCCTGTATACAGCATTGTATCTCATATATATTTCACCCTGTTGAATCTGTTTCGTGGCCATTGTGTTACGGCAGAGAAAATCATGAAAAATTGGCCCTAATAATAATATCGATTTTAATTTCCCCAATTTTGTCAATGAAAAAATAATAAGAATACATTAATGTTTTTAAAAATTCTCTTTGTTGTATATAGATTGTTAAATAAATTTTCTTAAATTTGATTTAAAAAAAAAGTTAAATTCGCCCAATGTGTCATCGCCATTTTTAAAAAATAAAGATATTTTTAATTGTAAGAAAAAGCCAAGGAATTCTTCGAAATCGTTGGGATAGATGTAAAAAGTATTGCGCAAAAAAAAAAGCACAAGAAATATATATACGATGCATCGGTAATGCGGCTGCGGTGGCGAGCGACCCTTCGCCAAGGTCCCTGACGCGAAAGCAAGCCGTGTTTGGCATTCGGCGAGTGCATAAATCACGAATCGGCCCTGAAGCGAGAAATCGGAAAAATGGACGATCGAAAAAGTATCGCGTCAGCACTATAATATGGCGAGCTCATACTTTTATACAAAATCCACGGACGACCGGAATCGGCATCGGCACCCGTTGATCCACGGAGGATCGAGAGAGGATCGGGAAAGGATCGAGGGAGGATCGCATTGCGAGACGATTTTTCGCGGGGACTCGTTTCGCAACCAGTTATACGGAGCCGCAGAAAAAGTCCCCCGGCGGGAGTGCAAAATGCAAACGCATTGCATGCGATCCTTCACTCGATCGCGCGGATACGAGGCCAAGGACTCCCGTACTCGACGTGCGTACAAGTACGTTTGCGTTTTTTTTTCTTTGTGTTTTTTTTTTTTATTGTTTTTTCCATTTTTCGTTTTCGCGTCGTCGTGATGGCGCAAAAGTAAGTAATGCCTACTTACTTTAGTCCGAGCGAAACGCGTCTCTCTTCGCTTCGTGACGTGCTTCTGAAAATAACTTTACGTGTTCACTTTTCATCCGCGTATACGGAATGCATTCAATTACGGTAATTCTGTTCCTTAATTCATTCGCGCCCTTATTTGATTCGCATTCGAATTTGAAAGTTGAAGATGATAAATTTCGTTTTAATACGATTTAATTCGATCGAATCCGAATTAATTCAGTTGAATTCGAGAAATTTGTTCGAATCTTTTTTTCAACCGTAGTATAGATTTCTAGACGACGAGATTTAAAATTTTAACAAATAATGAAAATAGAATTGAATTCATTCGAATTGAAATGAATTAACAGAACATTAGGTTGAATCGCGCACTTGTGAATTGAAATGTATGTATAAAATCTTTTTTGGATATAAATAAATTCATTTCATGGAGTTTCGGTGTCGAACGGATAGAAACATTTCAATTTATTTTAATACATTTTAAATCGACAATTGTCTTCGGTGAAATCAATGATCGAGATAATCAAGAAACCGATTCCATTTGAAAGTTAATCAAATTTATCGAATAGGATCGAATTGAATCGAATTGAAATTGATTGATTAAATTGAATACAACGAAATTAAATGGAATTGTATTTAACTAAGTAGAATTGAATAGAATCGTGCTTAGTATGTAGAGTCGAATTCATGGGGATTGAAACGAATACAAAATCCTTTTCCCATAGAATCGGATTCATCCCAATAAAGCTCGCGGTATAAAAAGTATTGAAACATTTATCGGGTTGATTTTTGGGATGGCTTGGGTTGGGATTGTAATATAACGACGTGAATATAAATAGGTTTTCTGGTGGACAAAAACGTCCATGAATGAATGGACAAAAATTGGACGAATCATGGACGTCCAGTATTAAATGATTAAAAGAGAAAGAGAAACCAATCTCAATATATATGTTTAGATGGGTATGAGCTAGACGCGAAACATTCCTGGTCACTGGTGAAACATGCAGGCACCTTCCAGGCAGAAGTGTACGTAATCTGGAAGTGCGCGGAAATAAACCTGCATAGAGGATATCGTGGAAGGGAGATTATAATCCTATGAAATAGTCAAGCAACAGTTGAAGCAATATCCCTTTGAGGTTGAAACTGGTTGAGACTGTATACAACTGAGTTGGAAATGAAAAAAAAAAATAAAATAAGACCCAGTAGGACTTGCACATATTTTCTGTTCAGGTTTATTTGTTGATACAACACCCAGTCGTGCGGGGTACCAGGACACAGTGGAGTGTTAAAAAATGATGACAAGAGTTCAAGAAGTGTTCAAGAGTGACAAGAATCCATGAAGTTCTTTATAGGACTGTTTTTCTGGAGTTTGAGAAACATGATGATTTAATAGAAATGTCTAATGAAGACCTAAGCTAGGACTGGAGAACAATATTAACGACACATTTACTTACAGCGAATGACTATAACCACTTCAAATGTGGGGAAGGACGATGGGATTATACTTCCCAAATAAAAATGAATGCATTACCACCTCCACAAACCCAAACATTAAGGTGATTGATTTGTACAACTTAACAGAGTGCACTAAATGGGTATTGGCCTACAAATAAGGTAATCGATTCTTGCATCTCCATAACATCTGTCTACTCAATTCCGATGGTCAAGGGTAAGAGTAAAACGGTTCACACTTCTGATCATTACGATAATCCTGAAATATCTGAATCTATAATGTCTAAGAGCCAGAATTCCGACACTATATATTTGTACATTAATCCTGGATCTTACAACATGGATCTTACGATTAAAACTAGATCAGGTATGATGCCATTCAGGAATTTGTGGTCAGTGCAAGGTTCTTTGTCCAAGTGCGTCCATTGAACTTTCAATATAAAATTCAATCAAAATTTAATAATTGTATAAACCATTAAATTGTAAAAAGTACATTGTGGACATATAATGGATGTACAACTGGGATGTACAATGGAGGAAGACATAAATAGGTTTTCTAATTGACAAAAACTAGATGGTACATTGATCGCTGAATGAACGCGTGTGTCTGGACATCGAATGCTAATTGGACATTATTGACTACATATAGTGGTTGGATATTATTGACGTGATAATAATGTAAAAGGAACCATCTTCAAACATGTACATGGCAAGGATAAAATCGTAGAGAATTTCTTACGTCATCTCCAAATTTGTTATTTAGCGATGATGTATTGCGATGCAAAGAGCAGCAATTCTTTTGCAAACTGACAAGTTGACATCAATTTTCATTACACTCCCTACGTTTGTTTGGATTTGTTTGTTCCATTAGAGCCAAATGGAAAATCGATTTTAAGCAACTATAGGGGCGTCGACACTGCGAACTACGGCCGACGACCTCACAGAATAATTTAGAACTTCTAAACAATTCTGTCGTCAATCATAACTTCGACTTTACGTTCGCGAGTTAAATGAAAATGTGAGGGTTTTTCGCCATTTTGTTTATCATCAATCGTTGCTTTGGGCGTATGAAACTGGCAACATTTGCAGAGACAAGTACCATGATGTGTTTGTAGCAATAAGAGAGGATTCTAATTTTTAATGGACTTTCAACTCTCGCTTGACCTTACTGTTGATTGGTCGAATAGTCATTCTCAATAGGTACGCAATCACCAGATGCAATGGACAATGACCAGTGACCGTTCAAGGACGATCATTTTCCTTCTATACCAGGACAAGCAGCTCCACCGGACGAAAATAAGCACATTGCACATTCTCAACAAACTGTATATAATAGGACAAAATCAAACATCAATCGGTAAGATAGGAGAACGCTTTCGAAGGTCATCGCGTGCCATCAATCTAAAAATGTCGACATGGTTGTCCTTAACGTGATTCTGTCACGTCACGTACGGTCGATAATAAAGGTATTGCATCGAGGAGGTTCTCTTGCCGTCTGGACAATTGTCGCTCGGCGGACATTTTCTCGTCCCGCAAAAATGGTACATTGTGGGAAATCGATCGGGTATAAAGGCTGCAGCTATATACGCGCAAAGGGCGAGAGGGGCCAACCTTTTGCAGGAGATGCAGGGTGGGAAAGAGAGAGGGGGAGATGCACGAGAATGAAATTCCAGCATCGCTGGGGGGGAAGGAAGCGTGTGAGCGAGCAAGCAGGCGCACAACTCACGACTGGTTGGCGACGGGGGTGGCGGGAGGGGGGTGGGTGGTAGAGACCGGGGTGTTCGGGAGCAGTGAGGGTGGGAGAGTGGGAAACGAAGCACAAGACCATTCTATCACGTCACAAAACGGCCCGCGGCGGCGGGGGCGGTTCAGCGCACGTAGCCGAAGCCGAAGAAAATCAATCCTGTCCTCCTCTACCCCCCCACGACCCCTCCATTCCCTCGATCCCTCTCTCTCTCTCTCTCTACCTCTTTCCCTCTCGGATTCGAGTTCTTCTCTCGCTTTATCTCGGTCGGTCTCTCGGGCTGGCTGGGCGTATAGAGCCCGTTGCTCCGCCACCTCTGCTCTATACTAGCTTTCTCGCAAAAAGGCGTCGTCGTGCTACTACCACCGGCGAAAACGTCCGAGCAAGCACACGGTGGCTCAAGGGTCCACGCTCTGTGATATTGACCCGCCCTGAAAGAGAATTACGTTAGGTTATTTCTTCCGGGTTTGCGTGTACGCGGATGTGCTCCTTCGTCCCCCTAACCCTGGCTCGCTCTCTTTCTCTCTCGTGGCGTTAGCCAGCCAAGGCATGAACTTTAACGATATCGCGGCCAATCCGAATTTGGGATTCAGTAATGCCGGAGACTTTTTTTCTTTTCTTTCCTTCCGCCTGTCCACAAATCCCCTTTTCTTATCCCTCGATATGATTCGCGAGGCATCGCTGCAGCAGTGAAACGATATCGCATGGACGATGGTAGTTTTCAAACTTCCCGCTTTAAGCGAGGGAACTCATCATGGGATCAGAATTTGATCCAACTTTAAGAACTTTAATGTGCAGAATTGAAAATACAGGAGGATCGCATGATTCAAGGACACTGGGGGATTAGTAATGGGCACGGGGAAATTAAGTTTTCACTTCAAATCCGTTTTCAAAATCTCATTTTGGATTTTTTTGTTCGGAGATTGAATCGGCACGCGGAATCTTCCGTATCCAATCAAAAACGATAAAGAAACTTTGTTTCAAACTTGTATTGAATGCCGATGGATTCGATCAAATGTAGATAATAGACGAATGAGCAGGAAGGATTTGACAGCCCAGTCAGCAAGAAGACCTGTCAAAGAAGTCGTAAAGATATCAGAAAATTTTTCTGATTTGTTAAGAAAGCTCGAAATGATATCAGAAATATATCATAAAGAGGTCAGATGACCCACTTAATGCTGTCATTTTGGTAATATCGTAAAGTCCTTTTTAAGATCTCTTTATGATCACGACTCATCGAAGATCTCTAAAACGACTTCTTTCTGATCATATTCTGATATCAAATTAGCAAATTTTAAATACAGCAGAATTAGGACCACATTATGAGGACTTTCTGAAGGTTTCTGTACCGATTGACCCACAGCTTCCCAGATCCCCAGAATCACATACATAGCACATATATAGGAATTCAAGAGTTTAGAATGAGTTCGATTGTAATATTCGTATTGAAATAAGTTTAAAAACACTTACTGGGATTAATTGGATGTAGTACACGGATTGAGGAAAAATTTCTTTAATTTAGAGGCGATATGGCTCCTTTATGTATATTAATTTAATTTGGGAGCTTGGATTGAAAAGAATTAAGAAAAAATTATAGGTATGAAATTAATCGGATTAGATACATGGATCAATATACTAAGATCATTTACCAAGAACGTGTCAATTTCATGAGGATTGAGATGGATTGACTTTCTTGATCTGGAATTTTCTAGGTTATGTACACTGATTAAAAAGAATTGAAAACTTTAAACAAGAAATGTTTCTGATTCAATCATATGGAAAATCTAGACTGAAATGTACTGAGTATATATAATTCGTGGAGGAACGCGTTATTTTCGTAGAAGAATTGAGAAGGATTAAAACTTTGCATTTCAAATGTTTCACTTTCATAATAAAGCAATGTTACGTTTCAGTGTTATTTTATTACACTTTGTATATTTTTATAAGTTTTCCTTTAAATTGGTTTATTATCATCCGCTTGTAATCATCACTTCCAATTAGTGTTCTACGATAAATGTAATCAAACGTCTATAATAGTGTCTTTTGGAGTTGAATGAATTTTTCAAATTCTTATTGTTGAAAAATGTGCCGCTACACATTTTTGTACGATCAAGTTTATCTCAAAACTCAATCGGCGTATTGCGTAATGGTTTTAATGAACTCGTCGGCAAACATTGTTTGACCGATTGATTAAAAGTAGACATTAATTAGTTAGAATTTCATTCGGTGATTCACTCTTTTCGGAGGATAAACGAAAACATTCATTAAGTATTCCGAGCTCGAGTGAATTAACGAGCGCGTTCAGTCTATATAAAGCTATACACACGAATGAATTAGACGGGATAATACGAGCAATTTAACCTAGTATATAGTGCACGGTCTTATTGATAAGACCTTAATCTTTCTCCATCTCGTACTATTTTTAACTCGAATTACGCATGCGACTATCGGCGAGTGTTTATATTTCATAAGAAAATTCCCGACCTTTATCGCGACATTTTCACTGCGATAATCGGATTTTCTTTTTTTTTTTACTTTATCATCTTTTGATCTGTTTTTCATTAATGCGGACCACTATAATATTTCAGAATATTTTAATATTTTTCAATACAATATTCACTCGGAGCGTAATATCGCAAATGAAATTATAATAAATTAAATGATTAAAAATGTTGTAACATTTTTGTTAATTTCTGTCGTCAGTCTACAACGACATTACCAACATAATGACGGCGAGGTGGGATTTTTGTAACTTAAAAATTTGTTTAAATGGATTTTTAGGGTATTAAAAAAAAAAAAGTAGTAAAATGACATTTTTTGTATACGACATTCGAAAGAGCGAATAGTGGGATATGGTCAACTCGATTTAAAAAAAATTTCAAGTACCATTACGTTAAATTCCGTGCGGAAATTATGCATATTTCGGCGTCAAAGGATTAAACGAAATTAGTTCGATGACTCCTCCACAAATTACAAATTACTACTGTAAGCATAACGTCTTTAAAAATTAGTGATAACTATCTCGTCATTTCAACTTATTAGCATGAACCATTAAGATGTAATTAATTTCATAACGGTAGCGAAATTAATTCTTATCAGCGGTCACAGTTGAATGTAAAATTTGTTTTATTCGAAATTACTTACGAAAAAGCGTCGTACGTGCCATTAGTCAAGTCGATTATTTATTCGACTGAAGAGGTCGTGGGGGTTACGTAACTGTAGAAACATTTGTGTGTGTTTTTTTTTTTTCGTTACGGAATGTTTTGTTTTTTCCTTAAATAATCACATATATTTAAAGATCTCTGATTGCGAGAGTGACATTTTGATTTACGTTTAATTGAAAAACTGGACAAACTGCGATTTTCATTCGTAAAGTAATAAAATTCTGTCCATAAAATACAATTGAATATGTTTGCCCAAAATACCAGATTTTCAGAAATTTTCTTTAACGAATGAAATGTAGAATGATTATAATTTAATTGTCTAATAATAGTAAATAAACATTTCAAAATATCGACACAATTTTATATTAGGAGTACAATATATAAATTTTGTGTTAAAGAAATCAGCACTCAAAATAAATTATTTGAATGAAAGAGGTCGTAAACAATCAATTTGAAGAAAGCTTGCCGATAATACGCTTAACAGATAAAAATGTAATATACTTTGAATTCGTTAAAATCGGAGGCCAACTCATTTCATCAAAACAAAAGCGAATCTACGTAGATATAATATTATTAATAGACAACGAATCACATTGCTCTAAAATCATCGTCTGATTTCTAATACTCGGAAGAAAAACGAGCTCTATATCAAGTCAATGGCATCATTAGCTTGCGATTATTTGTTATATAATACTTTGAATCAAATAATCGACTCGAATAAGACCACGGAGTATTTTTGAGATTGTAGTGTTTTCAACTTTTTGAAAGCTTGAAATAAGGATCCAATGGCTTACATTAAAAAACAAATTTCTTTTTTTATCGTAAAATTGTAGATCTGGTCAAGTGTTATGAATGTGGAATGCTATAAGTGGTCAAGTGGTAATTCATACGTGAGTTATTTAAATTTGTCTGTATAGAAAAAAAAACTACTTTTTTATATCGTTCTTTCTCTTGAAAACATAAAGATAAATAAGTGAACGAAATAAGAAACAAGAAGAAAGAAAATAAAAAGTAACTACACATTTTATGTTTCTTCTCAAACGTTCTTTTTCAGTACGCTCTTTAAATTGTCGTAAAAATTACATTTAAATTGCTTCAAAATCCAAAATGGCGGATTTTAAAAAACAGTGACCGAAAATTTGAATTTTTAATACGAATTTTTTTTTTTCGTTTTAAAATAGTAACGGAAACGATTCCGAATTTCAACCAAGAGTGCACAAAATAGTCAAAGATTGTAAGAGTGTTTTTTGATCTAAAATCACCTTAACCTCTTAACAATGACATTGTAGTCACGTATAACATATATAGGCATGGATAAAAAAGAAATTTCATGGAAATATTTCAAAGGAAAAGCAAAGACGAATATACCATTGAATATCAATTTTCAGCGAAATCCGAGCTTTTTTGGAATATTGTTGTCGGCCTTACTGGATCCGACATTTTGAATTTTGAATATTGCATAGCCTAATTAGCAATCAGCTACTTAAAAAATTCAGTGTTCGGATAGAAAAGTACGTGCTACCAATGTTTTTTTCATTTTTATTAGTATATATGTAAGTTGTATGTGACTATTTTTGAGAGGTTAGAATTATTGTAAACCAAAAAAATTCTCTCATAATCTTGAATGATCTTATGCACCTTTGTTGGAAATACGGAATCAATTTGAAGCGAAATACTTTACCAAACAATAATGACATTCCCCTTGCACCAAAACCGATTGTCAACTTCTCATCTGGCATATTAGCAAACATTTCTAGTATTTCTATAAAAACGATTGATTGTGCTACCGTAGAGCCGTGTATTATCATTAACCGTTATTCAACGTGTTTAAAAAAAAAAAAAAAAAAGTTTTCAATCACGTCCTATTAAAAACGACAATGAATTTCTGCATATTTCCAGGAATGCCAGCCGTGCGCGTTGCTGTGATGTGGCACAGAAGAGAGACGAGTGGTAGATGTATATATATATATGCATGTATACCGTGCGAATCGGGCGCAAGTTCGCAAACATCCGAATGGAATTGCGGGGTGGCTCCAGTCAGCGGAACCTTGGATGGATCGCGTTTCTGCATGCAGTATTTCAGGGCGGTCGCCGCTCGACGCGGCAACGCCGCCGCTATACGAAGCTGCATGTTCCGCGGCGTTGCCGGGTTTCGCCGCGGTGACGTCACGTACGTAGTACATACGTGCACCAGCGCGAATCACCGGGGCACGTATAGAGCTGCACGTAGTAGAGATGCCCCGACCCCGCTATACCGCCCACCCGTCGGACTGCTTGTGCGCGAAATTGCGCCGCTTTCGCGTGTCTTCGACTTGCGAGAGAGACAAAGAGAGAGAGAATATGGTCGTCGTGTGAACGGTCGAACGCACACATAGGCAACAGATCGGCCGAACGTGTGATGTGCGACGCACTCGAGATGGGCGGCCATCAGCCGCTAGTGAAGCGCGACTTGCGCCAAGGAAAATATTGCATCGCGTACGTACCTACCGCATGGCACTGGCATGTGTGAGGGTCAGTCGGTATTTTCAATGCCAAAGGGTTAGAGATTGAAAGCAAGGCATCCAATTTGTGTGGTCGATCACAAAATTGAAATATACTGACCGTATACTGTGAAAATACAAATTACTATTCTTGTAATGTATATAGGAACATTATAATTTGACCCAAAATAATCAATAATCCTCTCTTATTCTATTCCCTACTTCATGTACCTCTTTTTTAATTACATACACTCTACATACACTCTACAGAGCTTGTCCATTCTTTCCTTCATCCTTCTCCTCATCAAAAGTCTGTTGCGTCATCGAAGTTGAATTGTGATTGGCGGACGTGAACAGCATCCGCGAACTGGTCGTGGGGAGGGGTAACGAATGTTCCTTTGGTGGGGGTAAAGATGTTAGATTTGGACAGGGAGACGTCATGTCGTAAACACTGAAGGTATTTAGATCTAGACAGAGCCTACTGTACATTCATGGAATAAAAAGAAATAATATCTAGATATCAGTATATGTAACATCCGTGTACAGTTAAACGCTGTTTTAACTGTACACGAGATGTACAGTAAATGTAATTTGGACCAGTGTACACTTCCTGTACAGTTCGATTTTTACTAGGGATACAGTCGGTCTCCACCTATCGGAATCCATTATTTTTATAGGTGTTCTCCTGGAATACAATCCCTACAACAGTACGTTGCCACACGTGTCGTCGGGTACCGTCGGGTACTTTCGGATGCAGTCGAATGATCCAGTACAATATTGAAATCGATTAATCGACAATTTTACGATTGTATTTATTATCGCTGTAGGGTTATTAAAAGACGCCATCTTGATATCAAAAGAAATGTAAAATTTTACGCATAATGGCGACGGCGTTACGTTCCAACCAATCACGCGCATGCGGACAGCGAAGCCGCGAATTTTAAATAGGGTTTGAGTCACGCATTCGTCCTCACCATTCTCTTTTAGCGTATTGGTAGGCCACTCCATAAAATATATTATCTGACCAATGCGCAATCTTGTAATGGTTCACCTTTTTTATTATATGTACCATGGTACCCATGGGACGTTTGCCAATTTCCAGTTTCTGAACTACGTTTTATGTATAAGGGTCCTTCTCACGCGCACATGGAAGTAAAACGAATTAAAGGCGATAGTACAACGTCCATTTTGTTATTCGGCATTTCTGTTATTTCGAGTGAAGCTTTTTTTTTTAGAAAGGCCAAAAATTATTTTGGTATAGCACATCTCTTGACGAAAAACGACACTTTGAACCCTATTGATTTAATAGCTTTGCCTTATTGATTTCCCTCATTAAGTTTAATATAGTACGAGTTATCTTGAGTGAACTTCGGTGTTCGTAAACAGTAGTTATGAATATGACAATGATTGATGGCAACAAGGATATTTTCAAGGTCAAGACCTAAAGAAGACCAAAAAAAATGATATAACAGTTATGATCCAAGTAAATTTACATGTTTTGACTATTATTATTATTATTATTATTATTATTATTATATTATCGTTACTAGCAAATCTACATAATATGTGGAATCGTTTCTATCATATGAAAATTCATTCAGTAAATTTTCACTGTAAAAAAAAAATGTACACTATGACCCGTTTCTCCGTCGTAATTTAAACTACATTTTTTCGAGATAATACCGTATGAATGGCACATCAGATACACGTCGCACATGAAAGTAGTTGTAGATCAGATTGCAGAATTGTGGTTCTGAATTCACCTAAAACAGTAGGTCCACTTGACAGAGATGAAAGAAAAAGCCGAGATATCTTCATTTTTTGAGGGGTATTACATTAAAAACCTTGCCAAGTTTTTCGTATAAAAACATAAAAAGAAGAACAGTAGGAACAAATTTAAAATGAATAAAACAACAAAGATATTAAATGAAAACATTAAGCCAATAAAGCATAAGCGTGTGTAAGTATCTACATTTAATAAAAGGTTTTAATCGAAGAAGTAATTCGTAGCTTTTGCCTCGTAAATACCGCGATTTACAGGCAATAATGTAGACAATTCGGCCATAAAAACAAAACAAAGGGAATATTTTCTATATTCTATAGCTTTTGAAGTAAATATTTCTTGATTCGCATTTCTAAATATGTTTGTGGCATATTGTGTTTTCTATTAATTGAAAATAATGTACCTGAGGTATGTAAAGTAATTTGGATACGTGTAAACTTACAATCTTTTGAAATTGATATTAATACAGAAAAAGTTTCAGAGAAAACGGTTCAGAATAGCGTAATAAATCGAAAGAATGGATTGGGTAGATTCTTGTAATTCAAGATGGCGGATCGAGAATTACACAAGCAACTTGTTTTCCATGATATCACACCGTGAGAAATGCTTAAAGATTAACGGATTTTAATGAAACTTGAGACTCTTGGGCATTGACGGTCATTGATTACGAATGTAAAGAGATTACGAGCACTAAAAATTGTATAACCATTTGTGTTTGAACGAAAGTTGACACGTGGCTATAGGGCGACAATGGCAGATCTGAAGGTGGATTTTATACATTAAAAATGGCGGACAATATTTTTAAGAATATATATGGAAATAGGTCCATTTTGAGCAGATTCTGGAACCACCGTACGCATTATATTTCATGAAAATTAGGAAAATTAAAAATTGCAGGTGTAACTTAAGAATGTTATATGTGTGCCTACCTAAGATAAGATAAAAATATTAATTTCACATATATTAAAATTTATGGAATATTAGGAATTGTTAATTCTAGATGACGAATGCATTACGAATACAAAAGCGATGAAATTGAGCAAGATATATATATGTGCTTCTTTTACAATCAAGACTATGCTGGTTTAAACTTTTTTATTCTGAACGTAAACGTTCAATAATTAAAAACAAATATTTGTAATTCTTTCCATTTATGATCTTAATCACTATTATCATGCTTTATTATAAAACGGGCGCAAAGCTCGATTATTTGCACCCGTAACTTTCACCCTGCCCGAAGTCGTGAAAAGCTTCCGCTGTGTCAAAAATATATTTCTTAGAATATTTTTCAAACGAGTCGCTCTAAAGTATTGACTATTGGTAAAAATAGATTGAAACAGAAATTACGTCATGAACGCTTACAAAGCAAAAACTCAGTCTTTCAATATGCTATTATTGTACATTTATTTGTTTATCGTAACATTTAGTCGGGCCTGTACTAACAATAAATGCTCGGGAAGGACTGGTAAATATTATTATTGTTTGTAAACATACTTTCTGTAATATCCCGTGTCACAAACAGTTTCCTCCAAATCAAGTTAATTTTAGCATTTTTGTTCATCGCATTAAATACGCCATTTTTTAATTTCGTGTTGGGTGAAACTCAATTTTTACCATGAAATCTTGAAGAGCCACCCCGAAAACATTGAAAAATAATCATCGCATATACAATTGAAGTTACCTAATTTTGGATTGTGATGGATTGAAGTGCCTGGAATTTATGTTTGTAGTTTGGAAAAATAACTTGGGGAATAATATTTTCAGATATAAATGTATTGAAAATCATAGAATTTCATTTATATATATTACCCCTGAATTCGATTTTGACTTTGCTGAATATCCCTTTCAATACATTTTCGTTTACGGAATATTGTACAATAGAATAGACTGACGGGAGACTTCTTTTATATTTATGGAAAACAGACGTCGATTCTGCAATCGTGAATCAGACCGCTCCTGCAACGATAAATCGTCCAGTTGTTTGCTGAGAACGAATGCTGCTGATCTGCGCAAATACCCATCGCGTATATTGCCCATAAATTTGCAAAATATTATGGAGTATCAGAAATGGCGATTTTTGCTCTCATTGTCGTCACTGTGTTCAAATTTTAAATATAGTGATGTACTTCAGCCCTGACGGACATCATGAAGAAACGATTGGAAAACAATGAAAAAGTCTTAATTTTATCAAACACTCATGAGCCGCCATTTCAGACTGCGAATGTGCGCGCCATGTTAGTTGAAACGACGCGACCCGACTAACGCCGAACTGCGCCGAAGGATAGTTTCAGTTCCACATTCCAATGTCTATTGTTCGTATCGGACGCGAATGAAAACACTGAAAAACGTATCACGAAGGTTTCTATAACTTTTATGTAGTTCATGCTTCAATTTTTGTATGCGACCTTTTTTGGTATAAGAATCAATAAATTCACATGTAAAATTTTCGACTTTACATCAATATCTTAATATAGAAATTGCGAGTAGTTCGTCCCATGTTCCGCTGCGTACAATGGACGTCGATGATTTTCTGCAGCTTATCCAGTTGCCTCGCGTGTATTGAGATCAGCGATATGAAATGAAAAATGTTTTGAATCGGCATTGACGCATGTTATCGCTGAGCTAAAAGAACCATCGAACTCTGCCTCTCCCGTCACAAAGTAAAAACGTCAGAAATAAAAAAAATCTGCAGATACAGGAATATGACGCAATCGATAAAAATAATATCGATGTATCTTTCGTAATGAGAACTTGGTAAAAAGTGCCGCATATACCGGGCATCCGAGAATGTCTCGGAATGAATTATCAGCATCCGCCGCGTACATGTAGCGACAAAGCGGCTACCATTTTCGCCGCTCGAGGAAAAAGTTGAGTAAATCCGCGTAACGAGCCGATCGTCTTGGAAGGGGCTCATAAATCGTGAACGGATAAAGATAATTATCGCGAGTAAATGACTAATCATTCTTTCGTTAATGAAAAGCGCGTTGTTCCTGATACTCGTCGCGACGAGCTTCGAGAGTAATTCGCGCCGAGACTTATCGATTTTCCACACATTCGCGATGAAGCGCGAGTTTCGATCGATCCGGAGGGTCACGTGACGATAACTTAGTCATCCTCCACACCTGCAACCTGAATGAATCAGAAACGCTCTCAATTTTTAAATGGCGAGAGACGCGACGTACTACCAATATTCGCCACGATTTGGTGATCTTTTTTCTTAATTCAAAGATGACTTTTCGATTTTGTTTTGAAACTTTGAAACGAATTTTTGGAAATTTTCTTACGCCATAATGGATCCGCCATTTTGAATTGTAAATTCGAACGCGGCGTACGTCAGCAACCCTGAAGACCCTCGAGTGACTATATGTCTGTATATTATATATTATATATCAGTGTTTTAACAATTGGCATCGTTGGTCCCCCATTTTGTTTCTTGAATATTTAACTATCATAAATCCGCAGTCAGTAAGCATTGCCCAGTAACTCGTGGAATTTGTCTTTTTTTAGAATACATCTAATCATTTTTAATTAATACAGAAAAAGTTTCAGAGAAAACGGTTCAGAATAGCGTAATAAACCGCGCGAATTCTTGTAATTCAAGATGGCGGATTGAGAATTACCCAATCTTTCTTGTTTTCCATGACATTACACCGTTAGAAATGCTTAAAGATTAACGGAATTTAGAACTCAAGAGACTCTTGGGCATTGACGGTCATTGATTAAGAATATAAAAGGACTGCGAGCACTAAAAATGACGGGTCCAATATGGCGGACTTAGGGCGGCAATGGCAAATCTGAAGGTGGATTTTAAACATTCAAAATGGCGGACAATTTTTTTAAGAATATGTATGGAAATACGTCCATTTTGAGCAGACCCTGGAACCACCGTACGCATTATATTTAATGGAAATCAAAGTATTTCTTAAAATCGTATCGTCATTGTTAATGCGCCATTTTTAGTTCTAGAAATCTAAATTCAGATAGGTAACCGATGATTCTAAAAATCAAGTTTCATTAAAATTCCATTTTTTAAATTTTGGTGACCAAAGATCGTTAGAACGAGGAACGATTATTTCAATGCTAAACGTAAACATGACTTTTATACAAAGGTCAATTGTGAAGTTGAAAATATAAGAACTTTAAAAATTTTAAAATAAATGTGTCGCAACAATTATTTTATATACAAACAAAAATTTATGTAAATAAACAAAAACGCCTGGCATTTATTTGGTGTTTTTATAACTTTAAATTTTCTGTACTATTCACTTTTCTATTCACGAATTCGTCCTTAAAAATTCCCACTGGCAGTCGAAAATAACAAAAAAAAAATGTAATACTTCTGAACATCTGACGCAACTCTCGCTTTCTTCGGAATGAAATTTTACTCCAAAAAATTTAGCGCCTGACGTAAGCGCAAGATACAAATGAAACTCACATAACGAAGAGCAGATATAGAGACGGCGATAACACACAGAGTGACGTAATGGAAGAACATTGTACTTGTTCGAATTTTATCTAATATACATTCGACTCGTGCACGCAGTTGTCGACGTTCCCGAGTGTCCTTACAAAAATTTTTTTTTTCCATGAAACGAAAGATAAACGACGGAAAAAGTAAACGTTTGATCAGACGACGATGAGCACGTGTGAAAACTTATAACGATGTAGTCTGTTTTCATTGAGGCGTTGCAGGCGCGAGCGAGCAAAAATTATCATTTGTTCAAACATATTAAAAATATGATGAGGTTGAATCAATTTTTTTAGATTTTCCGCCCTCCTTCTCTGAAATATTAATTTTCTGCCCGCTCCAATGAGCGGAAATCTTCTGTTCTTCTTCATTATACCGAAAAGGAATATTTTTAATCGAGTTGACGACGAAGGATTCTTTATACAGAAAATAACCTCTTCGTCTAGTTCGCCTCCTCGACGTAAATTGTTCACTTTCCGCCCTTGGTGTACAATGTGCAGTATTTAAACGTGTCATCGACGAACCAGAATTTATGGAGTATTTTCGAGTTACTAAATCTACGTAAATTTCTTCCCTTTTGTAAAGAAGAGTCGTGAATTAACGTTACATCATCGATAAATGTTTTTGCAGTTCATTCAGTCATAAAAATGTCGTTAAAATTTCAGGCCTACGCTGACATCGTCATGCGACGCAATTCGTAGAAATCGTGACAGTGGAAATTTTTGATAAAATGAATCTGATAAGGAAATGGCAATTTAAAACTCCCCGTACTATTGATACACGTATACCATGTAATAATAAACGGCGATGAATTTTCGACGTTTGTTTGTGTTTTTACCGAAAAGTTGTATAGACTTATCCTCCCCTATTATGTTTCCGGGCGGTTCCAATGTTTTATTTTTCTGTCGATCGCGAGAGCAAAAAATTTAATTAGTCTAACGACGATGACTTTCGCTCGAGAATATTCTGATAACATTGATAAGACGCTTCTTAATTATTAATTAAACAGAACCAAACAAATCAAGGAATGCTTTTATTAAAATCGTAAAAATACGTAGTTAGCCAAGAAGTAGGTTAAGAATTATATGTGTAAAAACATTCTGTACGAAAAATGCATTTATTCAATTTACTAATCATCGACACTTGTGGTGTTTGTCTCAGAACTACATTAATTTTGAGTTGCTTAGCCTCCTGGTGTGAGACATTGCGACTACTCCGTACTACGGTTACCCCCATTTTAATTACCTCATTTTTTGTGTTTTCTCGTTCCTCTATCTTATTGAGAATGAACCGAAATATAATCTTTAAAAAACAGATTTTCCATTCTCATACTGCTAGTGTAATTCGGGATGATGGGAAACGTTAAAGTGAGGAGGGGCGTAGATGAGTAGTTTCATCCGCGACCACCAGGCGGCCACTCAACTCAAAATTGAAGTAGCTCAGACACCGATGACAAGATGCATTTATATAAAAAGAGAAATATTAAAACTTAATATTATTAGTATATTATATGCTGTTTAATAATTGAAACGTTGAAGGGCTAAATTATAATCGATAATGGATAAATAAAAATTGCCAACTTTATATCTAGCGTCCTTGAACTTCTCGTTTATATTTAGACTTAATCTTTCTAAAGTAAATTTTCGTTTATTCATTAGCTCACGTGGAAAGATGCCCAACCCAGCATCAAAGTGTAAATCAATCGTCTCGTTTAAAGTGAAATATATTCGCTCCTTGTTTTGAAGGGATACAAAGCCGCTCTCTATACAAGAGTAAACATCCAATCCAATCGGAATGGTTTCGTTTGTCGTTCGGGGCGATATTTCACTCTCCAATCCAAGTGCCCTTTCATGTGATTCCGAGGTATTTTCGAGAATGTTCGATTTGAAAAGTGACAGCCTTTAAATATAGACGCGTCAGCGTCGAGAGGGTGAATTGCACATGCACCGGGAAATTTTCGGGCGAGGCACGTACAGCAGCGCGCATCGCAAGCCTCAACAATCAATACAGTTCAAGGTCGGGGGTATACGATCGTCCCCATGTTCAATGGGCAGCGAACAAAGGGACTCTCGACATTGCCTCTCCTCCGTTCGTCTCCCGATTATCCGTTGAACGCTGAACTATATACGTGAGTATATATACATCACGTCGCTCCAGGTCGTTAGGCGCTCTTGCGTAAAAACCCTGGTATGACATCATCATCGCCGTCTCTCGCTTCGAAGGGCCGTCACTGTCGCATCGAGTTCACGTCGCCACCGTCGAAGGCCCTTGGACACTATGGCGAAATGCGTCACTCTTGCAGAATGGAATATCGAGCAACCGCAAGGAGATAGCAGGGTGAAAAGGATGACATTCAAAGTTGTGAATGTCAGCCGTCAGTATTTTTATTTTCCTGACCTTTTACGAGATAAATCGTTACTTCGCACAAAAGAAGATAATTCTGATTATTATATATACACATGATGTACTTACAAAACGCATACAGGGATAGGTTGCCATTTTGAATTTTTGTCCGGACAAACAACGTACAATGATTGATCATTGATGTACAATGTATGAACAATGTACGATCACGAATTGCATTGTTCCAGATATTTGCTTTGTTTTGCTAACCCATACGTTCAGTTCTTTACAATATAGTCAGAAACGATAACTCACAAGTCAAAAAGTCCAAAGTTTTCAAGCCCAAAAACTTTCAAAGAAATAAAACGGGAGTTCGCTTTAAATCTAAAACTGGATAGAGTGAATGGCAACCTTGAACTTGAAAGGCTATAATGACGTCTATTTAACTGACACTCCCCGTGTTCTATATCATGTGGATGGATTAGAGGATAATAATGATTACCCGAAACCAGTTGGAATTGCGAAATCAAACTTCGCAGATTGTAAAAATAAAAATGTATGCTTACTAAATGCAATTTGATACAATTAGCCGTTTGTTTACGAAGCCTTTTGAAATCCCTACACGAAAATCCACGTCCAGCTGACACCCGACCGCGCGCGTATATACCTACGCCCATCAAGCGTGACACGTATCAGGACTATTTTTAACTAGCCGTTTGAAAAACAAAAGCGCATTTTCTTTTTGTCGTTTCAGCTTCGAGTTTGGAGCAAAAAAGTTTAACATTTTTCCCAAGACTTCTAAGCGATGCAGTGTACCTGGAAAAACATCCATCCTATCTGGAAGATTCATTGAAATACTTCTTCTAAAGAAGAAGATGAAGGTAAGTCATGGAAAGTCATTTCACGTCGGCGTTAGCGTAAGAACATCGTTCGGTTAGATTGCATGAGTCGTTTGGCGGGTAAGGTTTGTTCAGGAATGCAATTGAATTTCATTTAATTGGTCATCTTATGGAAACGATATTTGGGTGATCATATAGGCCTGATGTCCTCCATCATTATTTGAGTATAAGGGGTAATCAAAAGTCCAAGTCTGCATTGTTTAAGGTTGTAGGTTTTAGGGGAACACGTTGATCACGTCTTCGTGAAAAAGTTTCGGGCACTGCGGTAGCGGTTTTAGATCGGAAACAACGCATGCTATAGGGAACAGGACGTAACATCCGTCGCGTTGCAAGAAGGAAACTTCCAAGGTCGTGGCTTCTCCCGTGACACGCACAACGATAGGAATACACGCTAGTCGCTTAAACGAAAGTACGAAGGCGGGAAGAGGACGAGAAGAAACAAGTCCGTGCGTGCACGTCCGAAAAGGATAGATGGAAAAAGAGAAGAGCGCGAGAAAGAGACGAGGAAAAATGGCGCGGCAGCTGGAGGAGCGATATTCGCAGCTGACGGCGACGAGTATGATGACTCGATGACTAGAGGCAGAGGAGGAAGCGAGAGGAGAGGTATATCGAAATAAACGTGGTGGCAGAAGTCTCCGTCGTCGTGAAGATCACGGCGCTCTCGACATTGAACGCTCGCTGCCATCCACCCGCCTCTCGGCGCAATTGAATTAGAAACCGGTCTGTTTCTTCTTCGATTCGCAGCTGTGGCGAATGTCGAAGCTGAACACGCGAATCCTCACGAATCCGGTTTTCGGGCCGCTCCGTGCCCGGCAGAGACGTGGGACAAGCTTTCCTACTACTTGACACGTTTCTGAGGTTGCGAATTCCAATCGTTCTGCAAACAGGCGGATGGTATTGTTGGAGCATTGTTCAATCTAATAAAGGCATCTTGAAATTGTAATTTAACAAAGCACTTGACATTGTCCACGGAAATTCTCATCCTTGAGAATGGGAAGTCCATTTCAATGCTAGAACTGATCGGTGGGGGAGGAAACCTAACAATAATTTCGAATCTTAAATAGGAGACGCGGAGGGAGCGTTGCATTTAAATTTACCATGACTCCTTCTAGTCCGAATGCAAAAATTATGCTCTTATTTATTGATCGATCAATCCAAACTGAGAAAGGATAACGAGTTTATCGAAGTCATGTCTTGTACCGCAAATCCAAAGCTGGACTTTTATGACTATTAGGGTTGGCAGAGCACTGCACCATCCAGGGAAGGGAGTGGGGGGATGTGGTTAACAGTAGGAAGTACCTAACAAAATTTGTTGATGGTACCGAATCCTCCTTTAGGTTTCCCTTCCTTCTTAGTTCGTAGATTTTTAAATCGAAACCACGAATCTAGAAACAATTAGCCTTCTGCAATCTCCGTTATAAACATATAACTAAGAAAAGGAATCGTTAGAATTTCAAAAGGTAGAAAAGAAGGTCAGAACGAGGATTCAGGGTCATCAAACGAAAACGCAATTTTCGTTCATTATCCAATGAGATATGTGTAGCTGTAGGATGTAAAAAGATGCGCTTTCGTATCGTGCAGTTCCGACAATCAAATGGTTTTGCTGTCGCAACGTCCAGCTAATTCATATATCAGTGTATCTCTCGACGGCGATGACTTCTTGTCAGTTTATTTCCTTGAAACGTCCTCGTGACTGCACATCGTGCGTTCCCGCTCGAATCACCGAATGACATCACTCTGACATCACTGTATACGCGCGGCACGAGGCTGCAACGTGAAGACCATCGCGGCGAGGTAACGAGGCGATACGGAGATGGAAATAAAAATAAAAGCGTAGAAGTGAATATACAGCGCAGCCTCATCTACCCCCTTCCCCGTCATCTCCCCTCGCTCCCCGACCGCCAATCTCGGCGATAATGTTCGCTTTCGCTTAGCGCATTTTTAGTTATCCCAGACGTAAATAAATGATTGCGCTCCCGCGCGATGTCGATGTCGTGCATCGCACGGGTGCGCAATCCTATACAGAAAAAATGTTTGTTCCATTTTAGTTGACATTACAATATCTCTCTTCTTTTTTTTTTTCGATGACATCAAATCGTGTGTCGAAACAATATCAATTTTTTCATTGGAATAATCAAACAATGGAAAGAAAAAGGAAAGTAAAGGTTGATATGACAGTTTTTGAGAAACAACACATTGGATGTTTAATTATTACCATCATACATTAACATTAAAGTTTCTGGTACAATGTTTTAGGTAGTAATGTTGTAATCTCATACATTTGGATCCAACATCTTTAAAGTCTTAAAATGAACACGTATATTTTCTAAGAACACATTGTTACTGGAAGAAGCTCGTCAAACTGGAGATATCACTGGATAACATGGAGACATTTAACATAAATATTTGTCTGATCTACCGAAAGCGGTTGTATCCTTGCTACCTCAATGTTCAGGACGATAAATGATGGATATTCAAAGTCTAATAACTCGAACGAAAGATTTGTTACCGGGCCTTGGATCAATTTTTTTCAAATATCTTCAAAAGAAAGTGTCCCAATGGGTGTACTTTTATGGACCTTGAAATAATGCTTGGGTTACTTTGGAGCAATTGGGAGTCATTTGGAATCGATTTGGGGGGCGGCACACAAACTTTTGTTTTTAAGAACCACCCTAATAAATATTAAATATATGTATATTTTCTATACAATATGAGATAAAGTATACCAAATTGTCATATTGTAAATATGACTTGAGACTATCTTAGATTACTACTGAAACTGAAACAGAAAATCAAGTTTATTTTTTTATGAATCCTAGAATCTGACAACTCTAGATTGAAATGTGCCATTTCATAACATTTTAAGTAGCGTCATTTTTAACATTCATATGTGTCATTCAACAATATCTTTTGTCTTGTATGCACTGTAGATCTAACGAACATTTTATAGAATAACTCAAGATGACTCCTCAATCCAATAAAATTCTAGCTAATCGTTATCAGTGCATAACCGGTATCCATGGTTGTTTTGAAAAAGCGTCGCATGATCCAAGCCGAAATTTCGAAAGGTTATATAAGAGAAATCGTTAAGTCCAAACGATTAGCCGGGAATACGTGTGACGACGGTCAACGACTTCACATAGTGCACCGGTTGACTTGGTAATAAATAGGTTACGTAACCAAAGCGTCGAACGCTTCGCCTGCGTGGCTCGGCCGAGAAGGTACTAGCCTCGTCGATATTGCAATAATAATTTGCGAGACTCGCCTCGGCTATGTATACACAGAACCCTATCGCCAGCGCCTTATCGCCGACTGGTTATCGCGAGTGGGTTATATGGAAGCCCCGATAAAATTGCGCTCGCCCGAACACACGCACATCCCTCCTTATTAATGACGGCTCTTATTTATGTTGCCGAGATTAGAATTATCGCCTACTTTGCATACACATTACGCGCCATTGGTTCGCTTTTTGCGCCGCCAAAATTCGCGGAACGCCCCGTGCGCAATCTCTCTTCAAACAAGCTCGGATTACGCTCTGCAAAGGTGCTCATCAAAAAGTCTAAATGTTTTCTTAAGATAGGTGGTGGCTGATTTTCGCCTGCCCTTGAGAAATTATTTACGACTCGATTATCATCGTTTATTTCTCAGGACAATAAATCTTCGATCTTCGTCGTCGTGGTACGCTGACAATCACTTCCTTACTTTTTAAATTTCATATTGGCCCCAGTGTGGATTTTGCATCTTAAACATACTCATGCTATGTTGTTTTTTCTCCTTTAGGCGCAAACAATGTTGCTTCTGTTGTAATTGTTGACGTAGGTTTTACTTTTAATTATTCAAGATCTCATTTGTTTGACTTCCATATACGGGTTTATGGGATATGGGATATCCATGACATCCAGCATATGGGTTTGGATGTCCAGTTCTCTTAATATTGTCTGACAGAGCTAAGTTGTCTGTGATTTGGTTTCCTTCAAACCAAAGCCGAATTGGACGTCACTATTTCAAACACTGGAATTGGTTCTAATAACTATCAATCCGGGGTACGAAACGTAATTTCAGATATATGTTATGTCCCTAATACTGAACGACCGTGCAATTATTTCTATGGATGATACATCCGTAGTCTGGTTGCTCTAACAATACTTCTGAAGTCACGATGGTTCGTTAATATGGATATCTTTTGTTGATACATTAGAACACATTAATAATGAAGATTATGAGGACTACTGCACTAAAATTACTGCGTTTTGATGCGGTAATTATATCCATCGTCTTATCTTTCTAATTAATTATTAAAAGAAAGTGTCGGGTATCGTACTAATTGGCCTCTCATTCATAATTGGTTTTCCTTCTCAGATTCTGAGTGATGTAGAATAGTACATGTTTACTCCAATTTATGAAAAAAATGGACTGGAAATGAAGATTTTAGAGGCCAATTCGACGTGCAGGCGAAGTTGACGAATTTCTTTCCTTGTTGCCAATATCAACAAGACTGGAGACTCCAAATACCTGATTTCCAGCTTATCTCGATTCGTGAGATCTTTTTCGTTCGACTTTTTCAGAATTTAACTCCTTAGATATCTCTGTAAATGCCCATATAAAAATAAACTGCTTTTGTTTATTAAAATTTGGCAACGTAGCAATTTGAATTATTTAGGCAAAGTACTGATTACGAGAAGATTCCTCATCTTCCGCAGATAATTAGTATTTCCTAAATTCAAAAGATATGATGACGTTATTTTGACGAAACCAATATGACGCCCGAAATGGCCGACTTTCTATAGGTATATAGTTAAAAGATTGTCGCCATAAGTCGCGTTGATTCTGAACGTAAATTATAGTATAGCGGAAATATATATTTAAAATGTCGCACGACAACATTTGGTCACACATTCGAGATTTTGAAGAAAAATCGCGTCATATGGTTAGCGTATAACTTAAAACGTCCTTTTCGACTCGAAGGTACGATAGATAATTCTTGTTTATATATACAGGTTTATGTAGAGCTTCGACATTTAAAGCAGGGCTGCCACTAGGCGAAGGAACGAGAAGTGCCTTGACGCCCCGACATTAGTTGACTCACGCGGCATATAATGCACGTTTTATGTAATCGCGCCGTAACTATACACACCGTCAGTAATTATCTACATTCATGACGAATGTTCATGCACCGATGATACATATCTGTTTCACGAGGCTCGCGCGCCTCGGGAATTCTAATTCGGCGGAGTCATGATTTTTTACATTTCACTCAGCTCAAGGTCGTCCCGTCTCGTCTGGGATGCCTGGTCCCAGATGTCAAGCTTTTAAAAACAATGGAAAATTTTCGGTCAAACATCGCTATACGTTTCTGTGTCTCGCGACTGTGAAGATGTTTTTTGAAAAAAAAAAAAGAGTAGAAATAAATAAATATGAATGGACAGATGTCACTTTTCGAGTCAAACATTGGATTCATTTATTTTCAATGCGTAAGTAAGGTTCCTGGGTATTCTTGGTCTAGTGGAGACATGCAGAATAGTCCATACTTGACGTTATATCCATTTTTTTATTTTTAATTCCCTTGGAATTATGGAAATTATATTCATTGATAACTTTTGATTCTTATTTGGCATACTTTCTCCTAACATTGGTCATTATTCCAAAAGTAGTTTCAAATCCTGACCGGAGAGTTTTGCAGCAAAAAGTGATGAATAAGAACTGAATCGACGCGAAATTGAACACTTTGTAAACGTCGGTCGATAAGTATATCCTATTTTTCATTGGGAACTGTTGTTCTTCACAAGTTATCTCTCGTCTGGACTCTAAATCATTTCAGGGTTTGTTCCAGATTTTTTTTTTTTTTTTTTGACAATTCTTGAATTGACACTGCATTTTTTCTACCGCGTGTATTAGTAAGTTATTGTTTATACATTCATATGTCAAAACTATATTTCTGACTGAATTTACAGAAACTTTGTGACATTTGGCTTAATAACTTCGTCACTGTCGAAATTGGACATAATTTGTTTCTGCCCTTCTTGAATTAATTGTTTTTTTTTTCAAATCTAAACAGTCTATAATAGTATCATAAGAGTAAACAACGCTGCCAGAAATTTAAAGTCAAAAGTGTTTTTCGTTGATTCAGTTCTTACAAATGTTTTCTGAAGAATCCACGAGCAGACTTGCCAGATAGGCCAAGTGGGGATGTACATTTTAAATGAAAATTGGGCGATTTATCGCCCAAATCTGGCAAGCCTGTCCACGAGGACAATTTCGTCTTGTTTTCCACGACCACACGAAAAAAAAATTGTTTATGTAATTCACGTGATAGCCAATTGTGTATATAATAAACAGTGTTGTAAACAATAACCTGTTCTTTCGTTTCCATTGTATATACGCACAGATTGTTTTGTTTCGCCTTATTAATAAAGCAATATAACACATAAATTTAACAAAAGAACATTATTACAGAATAAATACAAGAAGTAGAGGATCAATGAAAAGTGTCACTCATTTTAACAAAACGAAAGAGTATATTTCATTTATACCTTATAAAATGTATGCCACATTAGAAATTATTAATTATGAATGACATATGAATTACGAATAACAAACAATACTATTATGGTTTAAACGTTTATATTTGAAACGTGATCGTTTAACAAGTATCTCTTTTTAAAACAGCACATTAAAAAAAAATATATATTTGCAATTATTTCTATTTATGATCCTAATCACTTAAGAAAATTTTGTGAAAAAAAGAAATCACGCCATCACTGTATTTCGCAATGAGATGGTAAAATGTCCCTTGCTTTTATGAAAATTTAGAAACTAACATTGAGCCGATCTTGTACCAACACTGAAAGTTCGAGAAGGTCTTGTAAATATTATTGTTGTTTGTAAACATATGTCCTGTAATATCACAAACAAAGTCATTCAAATCCAGTGAATTTTAGCATTTTTGTTATCTATTTTAGCATTTTTGTTATATACAATATGTACATTTTGACTTGTGATTCACGACCAGCGACCTCAAACACCATCCAAATATCGAGTTGCATCCAAATGTAATGAATTCAATATATTATATAGATGCAAGTTTACTAAATGGATAATATTGAATCACCCCACACCTGTTATCACTTTGTAAGTATACACGAGTAAATATATGTTCGAGGACAATGGTGTGCTTGAAGAAGAAATTTTCATGCGACTGAAAGTTAAAGGTTACGTTGATTTGCCCATATATGTATAAGCACGCCCATAATTACAAGTCTCATTAAAAATGTATTTATAAATCTACATCGATAACAATAAGGTGTTTAGCGATAAAACTCGATATTTACAATCGAGAAAATAACAATATAATTTGTTCAACTACGAGCAAAGACTTTTACATTAAATTTTAACATGTAAACATAGCGTTCAAATACTCGCATATAGGTTTAGATTCATGTCGTATAAATGAAATACCTAAACTTGAAAAGCAAAAGGGCTAGGTGTTAAAATTACAAAAAATTATTATAAAAAAAAAATTTAAAGAAATTTGCAAATAATTCTTGAAAGAAATTTCTTTTATGTTTATTATCTAATATATTGATGTGACGTAAACAATTTGAATCGTGCCAGTAATCACATCGTAAAAATAACGTTAAACTATCATTAAAGTTTCTTTAATTAAAATAAATTAGTTTCTTGTGGAATCTAATTTTGTCTAACGTATTGCAATATAGTCTATTTTCACGAATTGATTAATTTCCATGTATTAACCCTTTCAGTCACGCATTTTTCTTTTCACTGAATTCGCTTGAAACTCGTTACTCGGGGGTTTTCAGGGTCGCTGAATACGAATCTGATGTCGG